>JACEIK010007272.1:0-22292 GCA_018107945.1 Datura stramonium
GCTATGAAGTCCTCATAGTGAGGAGGCATCCTTGTTACTCTAAACACCTCAAATACTACCTCTTTACAATCTACCCTCAAAGACATCTTGCCCCGTCTATACCTATAAGACAGCGTCAACGGAGGCCAAATCCTCTCCCCAAATTTAGGGGAACTGATGCATCTGCTTCGTAATTAAGGATTATGAAGTCCACTGGTAGGATGAAAGGTCTCACTTTTATCAAGACATCCATTATTATTCTGTCAGGGTAGGCAAGGATCGGTCTGTAAGCTTCAATATCACTGTGGTCGGACATTGTTCTACTTTCCCCAAAGTTCTGAACAGGATGTAGGCATCAGATTAATGTTTGCGCATGGATCACATATTTATTAACCAAGGTCCTTATTTCCATTCACCACTAGAAGGGTGAAGCAATCGTGGTCCTTCATCTTTTTAGAAATTTTGTTTTGAACCCGAGAACTGCACTCTTTCGTGAGAGCCACAATTTCAAACTCTATTAACCTCCTCTTGTTGGCAACAATGTTCTTCAGGTACTTAGAGTATTTTGGAACTTCCTGAAAAAGCTCCACAAATGGTAAGTTCACATGTACCAGTTTCAACACATCAAGAAGTTTCTAGTAGGCTGAGTCCTCTTTTCGCTTCTTAAAAATTTGTGGGAATGCTGGTGGTGGTTTGGGTAGTACAACATTTGTTTTGAGTTGCTTGGCTCACCGACCTAACTCTTGGACTTTACTACTTGCTCATTATTAACCTTATTTTCTCTAGGGATCACATACCTAGCTCTTTACCATTGCACAAAGAGATTACGCTCCTATTCTCCTCGGGTTTATTCTCGGTGTTACTTGGAAGTGCCCCTTTCGATCTGTTCATTTGCTGCAGGGCCAATTGGCCCATCTTCCTCTCATGCTCATGGATGGACTTCTGCATCTCATTAACCACTAGAGTTTGCTGAACCATCCACTGCTTCATTGTCTCCTCAAGAGAATTGCTCAGCTTCCGGCCTTGGGGCCTTGGATAAGTATTATGGGCCTTTGGAAGTTCTGATTCCCTCCCCATGAGGGATTGAATGCATTCCGGTACCCCTGATTATAGCCATTATCTACAAAACCTCCACCGTGACCTTGTTGTCCCACAAAATATACAGATTCAGGGTTAAGTGGATAATCTGAATGTGCATGACCTTCTCCACATGCTTCACATGATGGTGGTGGAGTCTGAATCTGAGATACCTGTTGTACTTGGCTTCCCGCTGGTGTGGTCACAAGCTTGTTAGTCACATTCACCAGCAAGCTAATGTCTACTCCGATTGCTGCAACACCATCTACCTCAAGCTTCCCTAGCACCTTAGCTTCTCTTAGTCCTCTACTTGAGTCTTGATAATCCTGACTCCCTGCTGATATGCGGTTTAAAAGAGCCTCTATTTCATCATAGCTCTTGGATAAGATCTGTCCCTGTGTGGTAGCATCAAGCAAGATCTTTGACTCGGGAATCAGACCCTCTATAAAGTTGTGCCCAATTATCTCTTTAGGCTGCATATGGTATAACCAATCTCTCAAATAGCCCTTGCACCATTCCCACACCTTAGCTAAGGTTTCACCATCTTTCTACACAAACTCGGAAATCTTCCCTCTTAACTCCATAGTTCTCCTTGAAGAGAAAAACAAATTGATGAATTTATTGGAAAGAGCCTCCTATGTGGTGATGGAACCTGCTAGCTCATTTTAAAGCCACTTCTTGGCTTTACCAATTAGCGAGAATAGAAACAATGTCAGTTTGACATATTCATCTGACATGTTCTGGTAGTGGAAATTCTCACTTATCTCTACAAACATCATCAGATGCCTGTGGGGGTCCTCATACCGCTTTCCCTGATATGGAAAGTGTTTTGGACCAACCGCTCGGTCCCTTCCTTCAACTCAAAGTTTCAGGTGATAGCCGGCTTGACAATCGCTTTAGAAGCATTCTCTAAGTTTGGCCTAGCAAAGTTCAACACTGGAACCCTCTCCTGATTGTTGCCATATGCCTGCTCATTATTCTCCATGATTAAAATTCAAAAGGTTCTCTCAATTTCAAGATATCAAGAATCCAAAAGTGATTCTTGACTTCTTGTACTTGGCATACACTGAGCATACAACCTTGTAAACTTCACAAGAACAAAGAAACAAATGTAAAACACAGAATAGAGGAATAAAATCCTAACCAACAAATGATCAAACAATATTCAAGTCTCCGGCAATGGCACCAAAAACTTGATGTCTCCCAAGCACACGTAAGCGCACGTGGTCGTCAAATAATATAGGACTGGAAGTCCTGATTATCAATCCCTCAGAGATGGTTATGTCTACTTGTATTTCAACTAAATCGGGTAGAAGGGTATATCCCTATCCTTAACAACAACTTCTATCATCTCACCAATGGGTTCAAGGGTCTTTGAATTCCTGTTTTATATTTACCTATAACCTTATCAGTTCCCTTTCCCAAGTTCAATCGAAAGCCAATAGATTTACTCACAAGTTGATCCGGCAAATGGATAAGCAATTAAAAAAAGTAAATATAAACAACCATTAATGAAAATTCGAAACTAGTATAAATCAGTCTGTCAAACATCAACCATCAACAATGACCAAAACCCTAGAGTATGAGTTTAGCCACTTATAGACAAGTAGAAAAAGCAAAGAATTAGTCATCATCATTTAAAGCTAAACAATAGAGAAAAGAAGAAACCTATCGTAGAACTTGTCTCCTCTTCCAAGTGGCATACAACCCTTACAAAATGACATACAGAATGTAAAAGTGATCAAAAGATGCTTAACAAATGACCTAGAGGCTCTATATATAGTTTAGCCTTCGAATGACGCTTTTGCCCTCCATTATTTATCTTTAAAATCAGCAATTTCTGCACGGGAATAGGCCTGGCGCGCCGCCCCATCCATAGCCCCAAGTTGGGCTCAAGTTTTCTTTGAAGTTTGGCTTCAGGCGCCTAGTCACATCCATAGTACCAAGGAGTTAGCCAAATTTCGACACCACTAGATCATCTGGGCGCCCTGCGCCAGCTATAGCCCCCGAGTGTTAGTTAAATTTCTTTACTCTAGAACCTCTTTGGTGCCCATTCCTATCCATAGCACTATAATTTTGGAAAATTTCTCTAAGTCTGGAATGCTCTGGGCTCCGCGACTCTCATCTCTCCAAGGTGTTGAATGAAACATCTTTGAAGTTTGGACCTTGCGTAGGGCGCCAGCCATAGCCCTAGATATGATGGACATTCCTCTGAAGTTTGGGACCTGGCGCTTGGTGCCTGCCATGGCCCCGGGTCCTTTTGCACAACTTTAAAAATCGTCACACCTTGAGATAATTTGGGTCCTTTTTCTATGATTCCTGCTCAAAACATCTCAAACTATTGGTTAGCATACAAAACACACAAACACATGAAATTTATGCATTTCATAATGATTATGAACTCAAAACAAGGTAAAATATGGGCAGACCTAAGGCAAATGGGCATTAGGAATACACCCAATATCACTGACATGTGAGGTCCTTTCGTTGCTATTGAAATCAAGTAGGACATTTTCTCTGTCACACCCCAAAATCTGAATGAGTATGACTGACACCATGTGCCGCACCGGAGCGAGTACACCCTGCCATAAAACTGATTACAACAGGCCAGAATCGATGGGGTTCAGCATCAGAACTATAACAAAATTCGAGAAAATGACAATAGAATATATAAATTGATTTATAGACCAACCAAAAGATAAAAATAGGCCATAAAGGCCACAAAATGGGAAAAAACTATACAAACAAGCTCACTTGGTCCACAAGAACAATACTACCATCCACAACGGCCTTCTATGAACTCTATGAATGCAACAAAAGTCAACAGTCCAGGATAGGGCCCCAAATTATCCATAACACAAACATCTGGCAATTCTGAAAGACTTGGAGCTTTACCAACTTAACTGGAACTCCACTCCGCGACCAAGAACTCAATCTACCTACCGATCAGCACTTGCAAGCATGAATGCAGCTCCCCCAACTAGGACGTCAGTACGAAAACGTACCGAGTACGTAAGGTGAAAACAACAAGATTAAAATATCATATAAATAGGAAATCCAGAGGATATCAACAAAAAGGAAGTTAGGAGTCAAGTAAAACAAAAAAAATCTACCTGGCTCCCAGAATCCTAAAAAGTGCAACGTAATAGGATAAGTGAATAAAAACAGTTAGTCGAAACCTAGCCAATAAAACTCAATTGCCACCGCCTGTACCACACAAGATCCCCCCAAATGGATTATCTAGGTCAATTCTAGGCCCCTCAACAAACTGAACTATCATCAAATAAGAAGTAGCATCCACATCTTACAAGACAAAGATAATCCAAGGCAACAATACAATATATAAATCAAATCATAATCATAGCCTTGCCGCAAACCCTCATGGCCTTAGTAGCATACACCAAGAATAAGAACCCACATTAGCATTAATATCAATCAAGCACTGCCAGAATAACTCCCAGTTGCATATAGTTGGTGGAACACTGGATAACCATCGTAATACCAAAAAGGCTTGGACATGTCGAAGAAACTCTCGAGCCATGCCTTGCCTCGATACTAAGAGGAACTATCAAATCCATAGACCATAATACCCTTGGGATCAACCCCTAGCCAGAACAACTCTCGTGCACCAAGTATACACAAGCCACAAGGCACCTCGGGCTCGACCCCTAGCCGGAACAACTCTCGTGCAATCAGGTATCCACTAGACATAAGGAAACAATCAAAGCATAAAATCAAGGCAAGTACATACACAACCAATGTTTACAAATAAACCACACATTTGAGCAAGGTACAACATCCCAACCCTTACTACAACCAACAAAGTTCTACCGACAAGGCCAATACAGCCACCGACTCAAATTAATACCAAAGGATGTCGCAACCATTGATCCTAACAACAATTAAAGAATTAATAAGAATATCAAATCACCATAACCACACAGCCAACCAACAATCTAAGTCCGTATACCACAAAAACTATGCAATGACTCTCACATATAATTCGCTGTCACAAATTTATCGACTAGTCACAATTATGCCTTTAAATAGTCAATATCGAACTAACAGTTGACCCAACAAATATCTAGGAAATTAATACCATATAAACAGAACCTCAATAAGCTCAATAACAACAAAATTTAAGGCTCTAAAAACAGCGAATAAGCCCAAGTTCATCGGTAGCAATAGTTAACAAAAATCATGCAGAAATAGAGAAAATAAAATCCTTAACATACCTTGGAATCCAACTAATGCAATACAAATGAAGTTTACTCCTTAAGCTCACCAAGACACTGCCAAAGAGAAACTAAACAACCAGCAACAAGCTTTTATAAAACAAACAAGAGAAACAACACGAAACAATGTTTACCGACTAGTTCTTTAAGAATTTGATAGTAAGAAAGCCTAGAACAATAAGAATCAACATGGAAGAAAGCTTACCAAGACAGATCGACGAAACAACACGGATACTCAAGTTCTATGATGGATTCTAGCTTCCCGACACCAATCTCACTTGACTTAAGATTTCTAGCATCCAAGCCCTTACAAAACCATGGAAAGAGCTTGAGAGAGCTTACCCTTCACGAAAATTTCCATAAATGAAATAAGATAGCAACCCACTGACCAAAGGGGCTTTATATAGCCTTCCACCGCCTTAGCCTGCTTTGATGTTCCTACTTGCGCATTCTTGCAAAAATGCTGATATCCCTCTATTCTGAGGTTTTATTGATGAATGATTTAATGCGTTAGAAACTAGACTCATTTACATTTGATTTGATAGGTCGTAGGCCCCCTGATTCCTTATAGATTGGGTGAAAAGCTCTGAGGAATTTGACCTAAATTTCAGAGAATTTAAGAAATAAATTTGCGATAACTTTTACTAAATTTAGTTCTACAACTTGATCAACGTCCAATCGTATCATACGACTATAGAGTGTATCAAATACATCAAAAAACTTCCTTCTTAGCACATTAAAAACCCTTATTCTTACCTTAAAGTATGGATATGTTTCTTGAATGACACACACGATTTAAATACAAACATTATTACGGCACAACATAGCCTTGCACAATCAGGAAACCCTCGGGTCTACCACAAGCAACTCCAAGTGAAACAAACTAGCAACCTGTTAGGGTGCGAAACAAATATAATCAAAATCGAGATAAGGACCTTACCTGCCACCATGTCTAGCCATAGGCCGGCAATACTCCACCACGTCGCAAGTATCCCTACACAAGTCAACAAATATGAGTCTAGATCCGACTCATATGACAACTGACATCCGCACGATTTCGATCTAATATGAAGGGTAACCATCCTAAATTTCCAATAACTTCCTATTTATAAGTACGCTGCGCAATGCAGACATAAAAAAGACTCTACTAGAAATGGCTCATAGACTCATTAGGATACAAATTGCTCTGATACCAAGTTTTTCGCACCCCTTAACCCGAAGGGGCATGACTGACATCTATTGCCATACCTGATCGAGCACACCTTTCCACAAAAATGACTATAACAAGCTAGAACCGACGAGGTTTAGCATTATAACTATTAACGAAATCAAAGAAAATGATAGCAAAATACATAAATTGGTTTACAGACAAACAAAAAGATAATAATAAGTTGTCAAGGCCACATAATAGGAAAAACCTAAACAAACAAGCCCACCTAGCCCACAAGAACAATACTACCACCCACAACAACTATCTACGAGCCTCTATGAATGCAACAAAAGTCAACTATCTGGGATAGGGCCCCAAGCTCTCCATAATACAAACATCTGGAAACTTCAAAAGACTTGGAGCTTTACCGACTTAGTTGGAACTCTACTCAGCGACCAAGAACTTAATATACTTGCCGATCAACACCTGCAAGCATGAATGCAGCACCCCCAACTAGGGCGTCAGAACAACAATGTACCGAGTATGTAAGGCAGAAGCAACAAGATTCAGATATTAGATCAAGAATTCCAGAGGATATCAACAGAAAGGAATTCTTGAATCAAGTAAAACAAATAGAACGAACCTAGATCCCATAAGCCTGGCAAGTCTAACGTAATAGGATAAGTGAATGCCATACAACCAGTTGACACCTAGCAAATAAAACTCACCTACCTCCACCTATACCAAGCAGGATCTCTCCAAACGTCTTACCTAGGTCAACTCTAGGCCCATCAACAATCTTAGCTATCATCAAATCACAAGTAGCATCCACAACTTATAAGATAAAATATAATTCAAGGAAACAATAAAATATATAAATCAAATCACAATCACAACCTTGCCAAAAACCCTCATGGCCTTTCAAGCATCCACCAAGAATAAGCACCCACATTAGCATTAATATCAATCAAGTACTGTTGGAACAACTCTCAGCTACACGTAGTCGGTGGAACTCAATCCAACTGGGAGAACTATCGGAATCCCAAAAAAGCTCAGACATGCTGAAAAAACTCTCAAGTCATGCCTTGCCTCGATACTATAGAAGAACTATCAACTCTATAGACCATAATATCCCTTGGGCTCAACCCCTAGCCAGAAAAAGAAACGTGCGTCAGGTATATACAAGCCACCAGGCACCTCGGGCTCGACCCCTAGCCGGAACAACTCTCTTGCATTGGGTATCCACTAGCTACAAGGATACAATCAAAGCATACGTACAAGGCAAGTACATACACAACCAATGTTTACACACAAACCACACATTTGAGAATGGTGCAACATCCCAACCCTTACTACTACCAACAAAATTCTATCGATAATGCCAATACAGCCATCGACTCAAATTAAATCAAAGGATGTCGCCACCATTGATCCTACCCAGCATTAAGCCATCAATTAACATATCCAATAACCATAACCACACAACCAGCCAATAATCTAAGTCCATATACCACAAAAACTATGCATTGTCTCTTACGTATAATTCGTTGTCACAAATCTATCGACTAGTCATAATTATGCCTTTCAATAGTCAATCTCAAACTAGAAGTCGACCCAACACATATCTAGGCAAATAATACCAAATGAATAGAACCTCATCAATCTTAATAACAACACAATTTAAGGCTCCAAAAAAATCCAATAAGCACGAGTTTATCAGTAGCAATATTTTATGAAAATTATGTAGAAATAGAGAAAACAAAAGCCTTAACATACCTTGGAATCCAACTAACACAATACAACTGAACTTCCACTCCTTAAGTTCACCAAGACACTTCTTAAGAGAAGCTAAACAACCAGCAACAAGCTTCTATAAAAATCGATAAGAGAAACAACATGAAATAATGTTTACTAACTAGTTCTTTAAGAATTCGATGGTAAGAAAGATTAGAACACTAAGAATTCGATGGTAAACAACCATAGTAATGACTTAAACTTAAACTAATGGAACATAAAACTGATAGGAATACCATGAGAGGGGACTGTTATCTCAAGGTGATTCTTGACTAGGAGGGAATAGGTGAGGACACTTGGCCATCATATTAACTTCAGCTCCCAAGCAACCCTTAACTAGCTGCTTCCTCCATAACACTTACCGAAGCGGCTTCTTGGTTCCTTAGCTTACGAACCTGACGATCTAGAATCTCAACTGGTACTTCCATATATGACAGGTTATCATTAACTCCTACACTCTTCTTAGGGAAAGTGAATGAGGGGTCTCTCACACACTTCTTAAGCATAGAGATGTGGAAACTGGATGGACTAATGCTAGTTGGGATGACAACTCTAACTCATAAGCTACCTTTCCAACTCTCATCAAAATTTCATATGGACCAATATAGAGAAGACTAAGCTTCCCTTCTTCGCAAACTTCATAACACCATTTTTCATGACCCAAGTTGGGACCTTAGAATAAGACATGGGACTTAGAACCAAGAATGGCTCTAACATAACCCTTGGTACATACATAGCATGACTTAATAACATAAGCAAGTAGAAAATGACATGAACTTGAATAAGTGGAAGACCGAATACCATAGAACATAAATCAAGTGAATACATCACTACACTGAATCTCAAAGCTGATCATACTAGTCCATGTCTGAAAAAGTCTCTACTAACTAATGAGATACTGGGACAAGCCCCCAGCTTTATCCATGTCTAAAACTAAACTGACATAAAAAATCTAAATTGATAGATTTCCTCGGATAATGAGGACTCACTCAAAGTGGGGGCTTAACAGGACTAAAGAGGAAGTAAGCTATCAGCGAGACTGAGCTGGATCACTCGAACCTATATCATGAGATGATATAGCATAAAGTATGCAGTCAGTACTTGGAATGTACTAAGTATGTAAGGTAAGTAAAACATTCTTAATAAATCATTAGTCGGAAACATGCATACAAATCAAAAGATCATGAGAGTAAGGACTGCATGCTGAAAACTGTATCTGAGATATACATAACCATAAGCTGGTTATCATAACTGAACATACTGACCCAAGATTTAGAAATAGAAATCATAGTACTTGTCATAGCTGAAATCATAAGTAAAAGCTCATAAACTGATCATTGGGTTAAATTTGTTGTAAAACATAATCTAATAAGTGATGAACATGAATAACTAAAATCATGAGGAATAATGGGAGATTCTTCATAACTAACACCACCACGATAGAACTTACGTGATACCCCAACTATCACACTCAAGTGGCTGATCCATCCAAAACCTTTCCAGGGATAAGGAAGCTAAACCATGATATCGATATCAAGCTGAGCCCCTTAGGGCATAGGAAAACTCTCTTGAGAGGTCCCGAACATATATACTTATACCTACATTGGTGTGTGGTTCTGAGATCGGGGACCCTAAAGACCCCAAGCCTACTCGGTGCTAGACACTACTCCCAAAAACATGCATAGTGCTCACATTGTTTTTCAACAAAGCTAAAATTATAATCTCATACATATCTTGAAATATGAACATTGAGAGTCTTGGCTCCAAACATATCATAAGTTGTATTAGGAGTCTTGACTCCAAATCATATGATAAGTTGATCTTATTAGCCTTGGCTAAATCATAAAAACATACTTAATTTGCATAGGCTTGCCCTAAATCATAAAATCATGCATACTTGAAATAGGTTTCATAAATCATAATCATGGAATCATAAGTTGAGAGTTCATAAACATTCATGCATACCAGATATCTCGTTATACTTGAAGTCATAGATCATAAGCTTGAATTTCACAAAAACTTACATAATAGGGAAAATTTTCTAATAACTTGAAATCATGAAGTTATAGTCTAATTGAGGATAAAATATTCCTATTAGACTCAAAACATACTTTAGAACATGAGGAGATTAGACCCAAAAACATAGCATAAGTTGTTTCATCGAGTTAGGTTAAAACCCTAGAATTCAATTCACTTGCTTAAGAACTTGAATTCATGAATTTATGAAGATGCTTGGGTATGAGGGTGGAAGAAATCCCCCATTCATATCCCTATATATATGCGTAAACTGATTTTCAAACTAGACTTGAAAGCCCAAGAGAATTGGGGAAGAAATTGGGGAGAATTCTAGCTTGATCTTGAAAGGGAATATCAATACAATGCAAGAATGGTAGCCTAATGCCCTAGGATAGTCTAAACCCTATTAAAACACTCATTTTAGGGATTAAAATGATATCATTAGGAAGTTAGGAGCTCGAGAATTTATGAAACTACCTTCAGGAATTCCGATAAAACAACCGTCTTCCGGTTCAACGACCACTTCAATAGGTCGTTGTAGGATACGACGGGTTGTTGAGTCGTCCATTGTATCTAAAGAAATTCCCGTACTCTGTTGATGTTTTTATCAATGATATATTAGGGCGATTCATCATATGGACGACTCGTCACTCTACTCGGTGCTTCCATGAGAAATTATGTTACTCTTCTGGTTCTCCAACCAATGACCAAACAGGAAGAGTCATTACTTGAAAAAAAGACTCATCATATCCTCTAATCATCACCTCAACCACCCTATCATAGCTTTTAATGTCCTTCCAATGGACCGTCGCCATGAGTCATGTTACACTGCAGAAGTTTTTATCATTTAACTGATGCGTGCGTATGTATGTTGTGAGTTTTGGAGTATGAAGCCTGCGGAAAATGGCTCAGGGGATAAGTATACAAGCATGGTATCGAGCGAATGGATAGTCGAGCTTGGGGGAAAGTCGCACCAGGCGCCGCGCCACACCGCCCCCACAGCGCAAGGAGAGCCGCATTGCGCCTCTCCCTTGGCGCATTAGGAGCGCTACACACGTACCCTACTGCGATAGGAGGCGTGCCACGGACCCTCCCCCACCGCCTCTCTCTATATAAATGTTATGTGTGAATAAAGGTTCATTTTAAATATTTCCCAAATGGAGATTAGCACCCAGGGAGAGTATTTCACGAGGTTTTCATCTAATTTTCACCAGATTTCACCGTTAAACTCTGTTCAATTGCAAACTAATCTTGGATAACAAGTCCCATGCCTACGAGGAACTTTCCTACGGAGTTATTTCTTGAAATCTCACCTGGATTATCGGAGTTTTGTCGAGTAAAAATTGGAGAAATCACTTCTTATTGGGTCCTAAAAGGCTACAAGTGATGGGTAAGTATTTCTACCTTCTAGACTCTCGTGAATTTGTAAGGTTTCAGCTAAATTTGATGGAGCTTGAATTGTAGTGATATGGTTAAAGGATATTGTTATTAGATAATTTTTGGTATTGAAAAATAGATTCATTCCCTTAGCGTAAGGGCTGTAATTTGGAGGAATCACCGACTTTTGGTTGGAACTGTTTGGATGAATAGGAATCGTCAATAAAGGTAATTTAAGGATAACCTCTTCGGCAAGTTATTCTCGCCGTATAGTTAATACGACCTATACCTTTGAAAGAAAATTGAACATATGGATGTTGTGATTAGCTGCAGCAAAAAGATAATGATTATATATGTTATGGTTAGCTGCTACAAGACGAATTGAGATTAGATCCTAGCATTTCTAGTATGAAAAATGCTAGGAGCGTCATAGAAACTTCCCTGTTCAATTATTGACAGTATTAGTGAGATTCTGATGTCTTGCTGTTGTACCAAGGCCTTAGAAGCTTGTGAATGGCTGTTGGGCCTAACATGGTAAAGTTGGACAGAATAGGACGCAGTGGGGCAATATAACTTTCTGGTTGACGTCTACATAGACAATAAATCTCACTCGTAGGCCGTTGTCATACCTTGACACCTCCAGGTTCAGAGTCATAATAAAATTGTCGTACCTTCAGTTGATGGCACCAGGATTACCTAACGAATTGAGAGATAGCCTTCCAGACAATTAGCTACTGCTAGTGACCATTAGCCTCAGCCGACATATTACTTATCGTATCGGTCACCTTAAGAAACCATCCCAATTATCAGGGACCTGATAGACTAAGTAAGTTCCTAAGGGGGGAAACCCTGTCAGGGATTAGACGTAGGGCCCATGCCCCAGGCCACTCTTATAGATTCCTAGGTAGTTGTTATCGTGATGGGATAGGTCCAGATATACCTTCCTACGAGGCTATGAACAACCCAGAGGAGCCATCTAAAATCTGGACAGACAAAGTTAGTCTCTTAGGGACTAGAACCTGAGTATCACAACATTACCGCCAGGATAAGAATTATAGCATATTGCTGTGGGAAGTTAGGGATGACTGCTTAGGAACATATCCGGTTGGTAGCAGCCCTGTAATCGTCCTAAGCAAAGGAATATAGACGATCGCCTACGACCTTGTTGTTTGCTTATGGAGTACCACTGTCCTAGTATTCCTTTTAGAGTATCGCTGCGGCCACTCCGGACCTCACCCTATTCTGTCTAGGCAGTCAGAGTGTTCAAATGTTGCCATGACCCATCTTATTCAGGTGTAGGCACTCAGGGTGTTCCTGTTGGCAGATATATAGACTATTTCAGGAGCGAGTAGTGGTCGCATTAGGCCTAAGGGGCTATGTATGCCTTTCGAGGGGCTAGATTAATACTAAAGTGTAGTACTTCGGTCGGGATTGACCGCACCTAGTATAGCCTTCCGTTGACCAACTTCAAGGTTACTAACTATGTCATCACCTTCGGGGCTATATATCGCTCAGAGGAGCGATGTGATGTTGCTTAGAGGAGCTATGTGATGTCTAAAAGGACTATATTCAAGCCTATAAGGCCAAATTTAAGTCCATCCATGTATGGAGCTCTTCTTATGCCGTACTAGAATTACTGACCCTCCGTCGAGCCTTGTGTGCCTAGGGTGTAGTCACAGTAGCCTAGAGGGCTCATACACAGTTATAGGAGCCCAACGGGCTCAGTTGCAGACCTAGAGGCTAGGTAGGTTTGCTCTAGTTACTTGTAGAATCATAATGAACTTTTTAGGAGTATATAGATTGAACTGTACTTGCTAGGGCTTATGGGGGCCCCGACAGGTTATTTCTATGTTGCTTGCACCTTCCAAGCTTATCGGGGCCAGGTTAGGTTCTTGGTTGTATACTCGCTTGCTAGATAAGCTTATGAATGTTTAGTCGTACAGCTTCAGCTCTTACTCATGTAGTGGTTTACTAGATGCAGGTTATAAATAAGAAAGCTTATAGGTTAAGTTATGCCCCTGCCACTGATTACTTTTAGTTCTTTATCAGCTTCTATTCAGCTTTTATTACTGCTTTAAATATTTGGTACATATTGTACTGACGCCCACACATGGGGCGCTGCACACTTGCCTGCAGGTTTAGATAGACAGGTTTCGGGAACTCCTAGCAATTATTTAGGGTAAGCAGATTGGTCAACTCCTTTCATTTGGAGTTGCTAGATTATATAGGATTGCTCGTCTTTTGTTACATTTTTTTGTGTAGGCCGGGGCCCTGTCCCGACCAATATTTTCACTCTTAGAGGCTTGCATAGTACAGTCTTCAAGAAGTTGCTCGTATTGGCCGTGTGGGGCCTATATATGTTCAATTATGTATGTTGGCTATGTGGGCCTAGTATAGCTTTTAGTTAGTAGCCTTATCAGCTGTAGTATATATATGACTGCCTGTCTTTCCTTTTTTATGACTAGAAAACATTGTGGTCTTGTCGGCCGGTATAGTATCCCTTTATTGTCTTGTTTGCTGGGTTAGTTGTTTTCGTCTATAAGTTTTCCACGTGGCCTTGTCGGCCGAAGCTTCATTTACAACTGAGATATAGCTGGTTGTTTTCTTGATTCTGTGTTGCTGGCAGGCACCAGAGGTGCGTATGCCCAGCTAGGTCAGCCCAGGTCCAAATGTGGCATTAAATTCCAGTCATACCACCCAAGGTGGGGCATGACAAACATGGTATTAGACCAACGGCGTATCCTAGGGAGAGTGCAAGTCGTGTATAGTACAGTCTTGTTTATAAATGTGCTGTGGACCACATTTTATCTGTAGGAGGCTACGAGGCATGATAGTTTGGTTACCCTTCCTTCTCAGATCGTGTTATAGAGCCGAGTTTTATGGGGTTGAGTCCCTCAACTCTCATTGTTATGTCTTTCTAGAATAATGTTTGATATGCGATAGACTACAGACAACCGTGAGTCAGTTACAGCAGCAGGGGAGGGTTCCAGTGAGGTGCCACTATTAAGGGACAACCCAGCCTAAGGGCGAAGGAGAGACATTCTTTTCAATCTCCCCAGC
Organism: Datura stramonium; assembly: GCA_018107945.1. Taxonomy (NCBI): domain Eukaryota; kingdom Viridiplantae; phylum Streptophyta; class Magnoliopsida; order Solanales; family Solanaceae; genus Datura; species Datura stramonium. Next base: position 14,689 of record JACEIK010007272.1, read on the forward strand.
ATCCTCCCGAGGCACCAGGGACTTTATAGGGTAACATACACGCCAATACTGTTCCCAATTTTTCCTACACCTTTGGATTAGGATGTTAGGAGTATAGCATGCATGTTGGCTTACTTAGTAGCTACTCAGTATTAGACAGGGGTAGCAGTTAGTATTAGATTGCCTGAAAGGAATGGGGGATTGTGAAATTAAGAGACTCTCACCTCTAGTCTCTTTGGGGTTGTTGAGTTTCACACTTCATCCCCACTATAGTACGATATGGTTAATTCCTACCTTCCAGCCTTTCTCAATACAGCAGAGAGCAGAAGTATTGACGCTATGTTTCCAAGAGTAAGTAGTAAAGGAGGGCTAGACCTGTTGACTCCTAAGGGGTGTTATAAAAAGTGATTAAGACCCCTAGTACTTTACTAAGCCACCTAGACCTTCATTACAGTAAGGATTAGTATGAAAGGTAAGATTGCTAGGAGCAGTCGAGTACATGTGAGAGTCCATAAGCAGTAGGCTCCCAGTATTAGTAAAGCTCATGTTAGAAATAGGCTAATCCCATCGCAGTGTGTTGATAACGGTAGGGAATATGAAGAGAATAAAGCCTACAACCCCCAACTTATTATATTGAGGAGCAAAGAAATTCTATGATGGGAACCAGCTCGAGTGCGAGTCAGGATGATAGAGGTTAGTAGACTTGGCCAGTAATGTCCTTGCCAGTACGGTGCCTGGGACACGAACCCCAAATTTCATCCTATAGAAGTGAGGATAAGATATGAACGTCGAGCTCTGGAGGAGCACGGGGGAGAACGGAATCACTTTAGGCAGTAGCGGGTTGATAGCGTATGAAATCGCCGCTTAATGTTGAGAAATAAGCATTAGGCCGTTATCTAAAGGATAATTAGATTTTTACCTAGAATTCTACAAAATCACCTCTAGTTGTGGAGGCAAAGGAGTGACGTTACAGAGACCGTAGCCTAGTACAACCTAAAGAAAAAGGCCCAGCAGAAAGAATCATCAACCTTCGAGTTAGCAGGGGGCGGAGCATTGCGACCCAGAGGCCGACTCTATTTTCCAAATATGGCAGGGTTTCACTGGTAGACTATAGAAAAGGTACACCATGCCCATTATTCCCTCCACCTAGGTTTGACGAAACTGCATCAGGTTATAAAAGAGATCTACTGATGGCATGGGAAGAGGAAAGATATTGCTGAGCGGTAGCATAGAGGTCCAATGCCCAGTAGGGAAAGGCTGGACATCAGAAACCTGGCAGGCTAATTAAAAAAATAGTCATGCCTGCGTGAAAGTTGGAAGTAGCCAATATGAATTTAATTATAGATTTACCCCGTACCAAGCATAAATTTAACCCTACTTGAGTCATTATTGGAAGGCTAATGGGATCAACTTATTTTTGCCAGTCAGAATTACGTTTTAGTTGAAGATTATGCTAAATCACACACTAGAGAAATAGTTCGACTACATAGTGTCCCAGTTTCTATTATCTCTAATAGAGGGGAAAAGTTTACAGCTGGACTTTCAAAGTCGTCCTAGAGAGATGCTCAAAGATCTGTACGGGCATGTATACTAGACTTCAAGGAAGTTGAGATAAACCTCTACCTCTTATGGAGTTGTATATAATATCAATCACCATTTTAGCGTCAAGATGACACCTTATGAGGCTATATATGAATAGAAATGTAGATCCCACACAGGATGTTATAGGATGCGTCGAAGTGAGTGAATCATAGGTAATGGGACTTGGAAAGATGCACCAATCATAAAAGAAGATTGAGCTCGTGAGAGAGCATCCACTGACAGCCCAGGGTCGTTAGTAGTCCTATTCCAATGTACGGCGTAAGGAGTTGGAGATTGAGGTAACGACTGGTATTCTTGAAAAATTATCTAAAAAAATGAGTTATGAAATTCGACAAGGAGGGCAAGCCCAGCCATAGATTCACTAAGCTATATCGGATCCTCTGGAAGATTGGCCAAGTGGCCTATGATTTAGAGTTGTGTTCAGAGGCTAGGATCTATTCATCAATGTTATGCGAATGCATAAGAGACCTTTTTTCAGGTTGACCCAGTCGCGGATGCTCAGGTCATAAAAGAATCATCCAACGTGGAAACTACAACAGTTATACTGGATCATCAAATTATGGGGGACCAGAAATATTGAAGAAATGAATTGAAAAGCTAAGGATGATGTGAAGTCTAGATATCTTTAGTTGTTTGGGCCCTACGACGATAGTATACAGACTCAAACGTTTTTAGTTAAGGAAAGATAGTTTCAGATGTTATATAGTTGATTTCATTGCCATTGTTATCAGTTTCTTACATACCTATGGTACCACTGTGTTATTCAGTTGTAGATAGCTTCCTATAAGGCGCCTATTTTGGACCTTTCTCATTTTAGGTTTCCATATAGTCCATATTACAGAGTACACTCTGCCCAAATTTTCAGGAAGTAAAGAACCCCTAAAGTTAAATTACATTCGAGGACTAATGTTCCTAAAGTGGGAATGATGTTAAGCCCCTTAAGTTTTTATTGTTTAACTGATGCGTCTGTATGTATATTATGAGTTTTGGAGTACGACGCATGAAAAAAAGGCTCAGGGGATGGGTATACGAGCACGCTAATGAGCGAGCGGACGGTTGAGTCTGGGGGAATTGTGCACCAGGCGCCACACTGCGCCGGCCCCATGGCGCAAGGAGATCCGAGTCGGGCCCCTCCCTTGGCGCATAGGGAGGCGCACCACGCCCGTACTCTATTGTGATGGGAGGCACACCGTGGACCCTCCCCCACTGCCTCTATAAATATGTGTGTGTGTGTGTGTTAAATGTGAATAAAGGGTCATTTTAAATATTTCTCAAATGGAGAGTAGCGATTAGGGAGAGTATTTCACGAGGTTTTCATCTGATTTTCGCCAAATTAAGCTGTTAAACTCCGTTCAATTGTAAATTTGTCTTGGATAACAAGTCTCAGGCCTACGAGGAAAGTTACTATGGAGTTATTTCTTGAAATCTCGCCCGGATTGTTGGAGCCCTACTGAGTAAAAGTTTGAGAAATCACTTCTAATTGGGTCTTAAGCGGCTATAAGTGACGGGTAAGTATTTCTACCTTCTAGACTCTCATGAATTTGTAAGTTTTCGACTGAATTGGATGGGGTTGGAATCATAGTTGATAAACTGATAGCCTAGGGTCATCAACAGTCCTATTTCAATATACGACATAGGGAGTTGGAGATTGAGGCAACGACTGGGTCTTCTTGAATTTTTTTCTGAAAAAGGCGTTATGAGATTTGCCAAGAAAGGCAAGCCCAGCCATAGATTCACTAAGTTATACCATATCCTCTGGAAGATCAATCAAGTGGCTTATGAATTAGAGTTCAATAATGGAAAATAGGCTTATAGAAACACATCCATAACCGTTTCAATAGAGTAATAAGCCATTGTTATAGATCTATTGCAATGGATAAGAATGCGTGACATCAGATCGTGTGGAAATAGATATACGACAATGATTTGCAAAACCGTTGTTATATATGTAGGTATAGCAATGGTTATTTCTGGTATATGATACAACACTTTATTTGTTAATTGGAACGGTTACTAACCGTTTCCATAAACCTTTATGCAACGGGTGTATGTGCTTCAATATAGCTATTGCAACACTTAATTTAAAACTTATTTCAAATATTTTAACTTTTTGAAACGATTTTCAGACCTATTATATCAAGTTACAAGACCTATTACAACACTTGTTCTATTTTACTTGAGTCTTATTGCAACAATTTTTTTGTCTAAAGCAACGGTTTTTTTACATGACCTATTGCAACACTGAATATATTTTACTCGGGTCTAATTGCAATGGTTTTTTTTTCTAAAGAAACATTTTAAGCTATTCCAACCGCCCTGATTTAATTAAAATACAATACACTACAAATTATATAAAATCACAAATAAAAATTTTCATAAACATTCATAATTAATTCAGGTCATTATCAAAAAATCCAAATGCATGATTAAGTTTTCAAGAGTTTGATCAAAATCATGTACTACACTTAACAAAAGATTTCTAGATTCAAAAGTCCTCTCAAGTAAGGTCTTCACTGCTTTCCTCTTCCCTTTCTTCATTTTCAGTACCTACAAAATAGGGAAATAATATCATTATCGTTTGTAAAATATCATCTTTAATATACTTAAGGTGTTCTATCTTTAACCATCCTCTCCCTTATGTGAAAAACATAGAATGTACATGTCTCTCACGATGAAGTATACTGTTCCTTAAATTTTCCAACTGCTTTAGAATTTAGAACTTCAAAAAGTTTCTCAACGACTTGGATGAGGTGTGGATCCCTCAATATGTTTTCTCTAATTATGAGAAAAGGACAGTATTTTTTTTATAATTAATGTGATAAACAGTTGGGAGCGAAATGTTGGATGCTGATATTTTTAGTTGCAAATTGAGTTTGTAAAGACGGATTTAGTTCCCTTTTTATAAAACCAACCTAAAACAATTGTATATTAAATAGACATAGAGCAAATTAGTAGAGGAAGTTACAAAATCAGACTGTAGTGAGAAAATAATACATGAAAATGGGAAATGATAGCTAATCACATAGGAGGCGAAAATCAGATCTAGAGCTTTATAAATTTTCCAATCAGCAAAATAGTAAATCGCAATCAATCAATTTCATCTCAAAACCCAACTAATTGAGCTCATCTATAATATTAAATATCAACACATGAAAAACATACATTACATAACCAGAATGAAACTCAAGATTCCTTGATGGATAGCAGGAAAACTGCATTTCAAGATTCTCTTCCCCTTAAAATACAAAAATTAGATAATAATAAAAAAAATTATCGACACAATCAGAATATTGAAACCATCAGATATCAACAAACCAGCTTGGGGCCTTCGGCGCCCACTTCCATTTCTCATTTCTAACAAAATTCACACTCTAAAAAATAAAAATAAAAATTCACTATGTTGTAACAAGTTCATGGATTGCTCATTCCTCCCTATTCTAAGGGATCTAGTCTAGATAGAATGAGTGTTACCATGTGGAGAGTTTCAGCCAGCAGCATCTAGAGTTTTGGTGAAAAATAGATTTTAGAAGTTTACCATTTTCATCCAGATCAACACTAATACAGAGAGTGAACAGTGATAGAAGAAGAAGCAGAACGAAGAAGGATGAGAAGAAGAAGAAGAAGAAGCAAAAGCGTAATATTCAAAATAAGTACTAACCTTGATTGTTACTACAAATAGATGGCTGATTATTTAGTTGATTTACAACTTCTACCAGTAAACGAACCCTGAACCTCAGCATGTAAGGATGAAGTTGCAATTCAGGGTTTAGACGATGAAGTTGTGCAATGACATTCATTGTAATATCTTGTTCCATGGTATTCCTTTGCGCGTCAAATTTTTCTTGCATCTTTTGTTACATCCTCTCCTCCATTTCCTCCAATTTTTATTGCATCATTTCATTAGTATCATCAAACAACGGTCCAGAATCTCCCACTTTTCCCTTTAAGATAGTTTTGGTAACCCCACGTCCATGAAATCATATGCGTCCGGGATGTTTAGGCCCCATAACTAATGCATATGCGTCAACTGATTGACTGTCATCTTCATTTTCTTGAGTTTCTATTCTTTCCATTTCAACCTACAAATCAGATTCAAGAGTAGAGAGTTCAAATAATCAAACTGATTCCATATTAAAGAACAAACAAATGATCTCGGTGAACTTTAAATTAGAAAATTTCATACTATTTTGCTGATAGTATCTTCATATGAATCCTTGTATACTCGATCAGATTTCCTTTTTCTTGTAGCAATACAGATTTCCTTATTTGTCAAAGCATGAGAACTTTCCTTCTTTTTTTTCTAATTACATAAAAGTTCACATAAAAATCTTTATAAGTAAAGATCACAGGTTAATAATTAGTAAATGAACAATAACAAAAAACACCAAACCTCACGGATTACAGCAAAACTTGTTTTTCCAATAGTGTGCGGATATCTCAACTTTTTTCGATTCTCTGTATTAGTTTTGGACATTTCTTGAAATAAATGAATTAGTGAAATAATTTAAACCAAGCAAATGAAACATTAAAGGCATAAACTAGATATCTTTAGATTTCAGTCGTTGTCCATGATATTTATCTTATTTGAACTTATTTGGAGTTCCAGTACTCTAGGAGATCCTTAAATTCAGATTCTGAAACTTTTGAAGGCCTTTTTTTCATTCGAAGTTCGTTGCTGCTATAAGGTTCAAAATTCTTTCGCTTCAAATTAGTCTTATACCTTCTCCAAGAACCTTGAATTCCTTTCAAAGCCCATGTTTTACCGGCCTCAAGAATATCATATTTTTTCTACAATTTGGTAGGGTTAGAATAATGCAAAAGATAGGAAAATAGATTTGAACTAAATTGAAACATTGAGAACATCATACCTTGATATACTTCCACATATCATCTTGTTCTTTTTCTTTAACTTTCCTCCAATCAAATATATTAATAGGAACAAAGATTGAATTCCTCGCTTATGTGGCGAGGAACCTACTCAACTCAGCTAAAACTGCTTCAGTAGGACCAATAGGTTTGTTGTACTTATTTAGCTCAATTAATTTACGCTCATTCCCTTCATGTACACTTTGCATTTGTGTTGAACCTCTTTTTCATCCCAGTGGAAGGACCTTAATAATCACAAAATAGAAACTTTCAAATTACTAATGGTAGAAGAATCTATAAGAATCTATATATTTTTACCTTGTTCCTCATATTGTTAGTTTGTTTCTTGCGTGGTAGAATCTGGTGAGGTTTGTTGCACTTGTTGTAATTGTTATCATACTTGTTCTACAGGAGATGTAGAAATGAATGGCACTTGTTCTTGTACTTCTGCTGCTGGAGATGAAATTAACGGCACTTGTTGCACTTGAGTTTGCACTTGGGGTCCCAATCTTGGATGTTGTTTTCTTCTATGTGGCAATAATGCAAGTGATCCAACTGGAATTTATGATGAGCCTTTTACTTTTTTGTTGTTTTTTCTAGGTTGGTTTTGATCCATGACTATTCTAAACTTTGTGAACTTCACTAGTTTACATAACATTTGAAAGAAAAAAAGGTTAACAGAGATATAACATTTGAAATTATGTCCATCCACCAGACTAATGATAAACCATAAGAATATATATATTCTTTTTTTTTAACAACCAAAACAAAGTCAGTATTTTCGGCTACTTTTATTTTAGACTTGTTTATAGAAATTAGAATTTCCTAAATCTTAAAATGTTAACATGCATTACATGCAATTGATTAAGGCCACCTCAGGCTTATTCACTGTGATTTTAATGTTTTCTTGTTCGGTAGGAACCAACTTATAATTGTGGTTTGCCATTTTCCAAAATTCTCTCTTGAAAAAAGGAGCAAATATAGAACTTGTAAAAAGTATAATTTTAAATTGGGGGACCCCAACTCCCTAAATCCACCCACCCAAAGAAAAAAACCCAAAAAGAATGAGGTAATGATGGCTTTTAATTTGCTCACGAATGGATGTGAATGATTAGAAATCTTGCAAGACAAGAGAAGTGTAAAATTCACACTCTTAT
>JACEIK010007272.1:26843-77962 GCA_018107945.1 Datura stramonium
ATATATATATATAAATAAGAAGCTTTGAAATAACAACATAAAAGCATTTGAGAAAAATAAACTAGAAGGAAACATTAAAACTTAAAACATTTTAAGTCTGAATTTAACTCTGTGTCTGAAAGCCTTCTAACTGATGAGTTGCTGGGACAAGACCCTAGCTAACTCTAAGTCTAACTAAAAATAATAACTCAACTGAAAGAAAGTAAAACAAGGCCCTCGAATGATGAGGACTCACACTTCAGCTGCAACAGAGGAGGATCTGAATTGCAACGGCTTACGATGCTAAGTCTGGGAACCTGCAACTGTATCATGAAATGATACAACATAAAAGTATGCGTCAGTACTCTGAATATACTGAGTAAGTGGGAGAAAACATATCTGAATATAATGTCTGAACTAAAATGACACGCAATGACCAACAGGTAAGATGAACTGAACTACTGATGTAAACTGAAATGGTAAAAATGACCCTATCTGATGGTCAAACACATCCCTAAGTAAAAAATACTAAGCTTGAGAGACCACATTGAACTGATCTGAACTGAATAGAAATGTCAAAAACTGAGAGTGAACTGAACTGACTAGTGGGAGAGTCTCTAACCGACATATATCCACATGGGTTAGACGTGGAGTCTGATGTATACACCCCACTGGTAGGACCCAATATACCTTGCTAGGTTATAAAGGCATAAACTTGGTGATCACAAAAGTCTGGGGCCAATCAGGCCAAGTAATACTGTAACCTACGCTGGCAACGTAGTTCAAGGAACCTGGGTGCGCTGGAACTCTGACCCACTCGGTGCTAAGTCCTACTCGCACTAGAAAACCTAAACTGAACTACTAGGTTGATAGCTCGAAACTGGGTCTAAGACTAGTCAGGGGCATATAACTGAAAGTACCCTGAGAGTCTTATTGGACCAGATTCTGAAACTGAGTTTTAGACTGGTCAGAGCTGCTTATCTAGAAGCGTCGTAAAAATATAAGAACAACTGTAAAATGAAGTAGGGTCCTGGGGCTGGTCAGAGCTATATATATATGTAAAATTCATGACCGCCTAAAGGACAAAAAAACTAGATTCTAAGTCTGATTTCGATAATTGGGAGGAATCACTAACACCTCGGAAAAAGACTGAAGTGAAAATGATCAGTTGACACTTTCTAAATAGTGCAGAAGAGGTTCTACGTTCTAACTGAACTAAACTACTAAGCAGTTAATAGGGAACACAACTCAGTCCAACAACACGGGAATTTCATAATATGACGAAATTTCAAGAATTTAAAGGGATCTCATCCAACAAGGGTAAAATCATTCTCCTCAATAGAATAATTGCTCACATATGTATATCTAATAAGAATTACTAGGATATTCAGCCCAAAACGTACTTTGCAAAATAGACGAAATTTAATACGCAATAATCTTTCCTAAAAAATTTAGGGTTGTAAATCATCTTTGCAAGAACAACAACAATTTACTTATGAATTGATGAAGATCATATGAATAACAAATATGGATATTTACCCAATTGAAATTAACAAAAACCAACATGAAAATCTCTTCATATTCGAAAATCTTAGGGCTAAACTGGTAGGGAAATTATGGGAGGATATTGGGGACACAAGGGAAGGACAATTCCCTTGTTGAATTCCCACATACCTAACTAAAATTCTCCCAGAGAAGAAGACTTGAACTGCTGCAATGATGAGCTACCCTAAGCTTTCTTGAAGGATTCTTGAGAGGAGAACATATGGTGATTTTCTGAAAATTGAGAGTGGGAATCAGGAATGAACTTTTTTCCCCCACTAATAGGTCTAAAATTATTACTAAAACGACGTAGTCTTAAGCTTGGGAGAGTAGGAAATTACTAAATAGCCCTTAGAAATTCACTGGAAAAACTGCCAAGTGACCCTAACGAGGGACCTAACGAGTCGTGGTCACCAGTCGTGGATCACACTTTCTTATATCTGAAGATTAAATGCTAAGTTTTGTAATGAGTCATCTAACGAGTTGTTGCCACTAAGGACAACTCGTTGTGACACTCATCAAGTACACTGGCTAAAAACTCACTAGTGATGGTAATGGGGGATATAATGAGTCATTACTAGGGACCACGACTCGTTTCCCACACCCGTGAAGTACATTGCTCCACTTATAATATCCTCAACCCAGACCTGACCATGAGTGACTCAACGGGTCGTGGTCAGTGATCATGACTCGTGAAGTCCCTCCTTGGGTACAATGTCTCCCTTCGTAAAATTATAAAACCTCCTTCTGACGGTTCACCTAACGAGTCGTGGGGTCACTTAACGACTCTTTCAGTGAGTCGTCCAATAACTTATCTGCAGCTTTTCCAGATTTCCTAATTTAAGTCCCGAAATTTGATTTTGGATTTTCGGGGCATTACAATATCTCCTCCTTGGAAACATTTGTCCTCGAATGTAAGAAAACACACAGGAAAGTAGAGAATAACCATCAAAGTTCCAGATACTATTCATTTAACTCCAAAACTCATGGAACGACTACCTCCATTTGAAAATACATAACTGAACTGAATTCTCTTTTCACACATAGATTCCAAAATGTGAAAGAGACTTGAACACCTGAACTGAGTCATGAAAACTAAATTGAGTTCTAGGGTCAAAACTAATATCTCAAGATGTGTTAGAGCCGGTAGGGAACAAATGCGAGTATTTGGCCATCATATCTGCTTCTGCCTCCTACGTAGCTCCCTCAACCTACTGATTTCTCCATAAAGCCTTGACTAAAGCTATCTGCTTGTTTCTTAGCTTACGAACATGACGGTCAAGGATCTGGACTGGTACTTCCTCATATGAGAGACTATCTTTTATTCCTACACTATCCAATCGCACAATTGAGGTTTGATCTCCGATGCACTTCTTCAAAAGTGACACATGGAAAACTAGGTGTACAACTGCTAGTTCTGAAGGTAATTCTAGCTCATAGGCTACATTGCCGATATGCCTCAAAATTCTATAAGGTCCCACATATCTTGGACTGAGCTTTCCCTTCTTGCCAAACCTCATCACCCCTTTCATTGGAGAACTTTTTAGGTATATCCATTTATCAATTGCAAACTCCAACTCTCTTCTCCGCACATCGGCATAAGATTTCTGACAGCTCTAAGCTATTTTCAACCTTTCACGAATGAGTTGAACTTTCTACATTGCGTCGTGATCTGAGTCTGTCCCTATCAAGGTAGCTTCACAAACCTCGAACCACCCTATAGGAGATCTATACCTTCTACCATACAATGCTTTAAATGGGGCCATCCGGATGCTTGAATGGTAGCTGTTGTTGTACACAAACTCGATAAAAGGCAAATGGTAATCCTAATTACCCTTAAAATCAAGCATGCATGCTCTTATCATGTCTTCTAGGGTCTAAATGGTCCGCTCATCTTACCCATCATCTTGAAGGTGAAAAGCGGTGCTGAGTTTGACTTGAGTGCCTAGTCCCTTCTGAAAGGACTTCTAGAAGTGTGAGAGGACTTCTAGAAGTGTGAGGTGAACTGCGTTCCCCTGTCTGAAATGATATCCAAGGGCACCACATGGAGTTTGACTAACTCTCGGATGTAAAGTTTGGCATAGTCCTCAGCTGAGTCTGTGGTTTTAACTAGGAGGAAGTGAGCTGACTTATGAATCCGATCTACTACTACCCAGATTGAGTCATGTTCCCGACGAGTCTGTGGTAGACCCGCGATGAAATCCATATTCACTTCTTCCCACTTCCACATGCGTATACTGATATCTTGGGTCATGCCTCTTTGCCTCTGATGCTCCACCTTGACTTGATGGCAGTTTGGGCACTTGGCTATGAATTCAACAATGTCTCTTTTCATGCCGTTCCACCAGTAAATATCCCAAAAATCGAGGTACATTTTAGTAGCACCAGGATGAATGGAGTATCTCGAGCTGTGTGCCTCAGCTAGTATCCACTGTCTCAACTCACCAATATCTAGTACACACAATCTTCCCTGATAACGGAACACACAATCTCCCCATTTGGAGAAAGCCTCAACCTCCTTTCTGAGAAATGCTTCTTTAAGTTTAAGTAGGATTGGATCTTCATCTTGTCTTGACATAACTTCAACTACTAAGGATGAATTCAAACAACTATGCACTACCACCCCACCTTCGGCTGAATCCACTAGCTGCACCCCTAACCGAGCTAGTCTATGAACGTCCCTTGCTAACTTCTTTTTGACTCCCTCAATATGAGTCACACTCCCCATAGACCGTCTGCTTAGTGTGTCAGCCACCACATTGGCTTTGCCTGGGTGGTACAGTACACTCATGTCATAGTCTTTTAGCAACTCCAACCACCTTCTCTAATGCAAATTTAGATCCTTCTAACTCAGCACGTACTGAAGACTCTTATGGTTTGTAAATACATCAGCATGAGCTCCATATAAGTAGTGCCTCCATATTTTTAACGCAAACACCACTGCTGCCAACTCATTGAGTTGGATAATTCTTCTAACGAACTTTGACCTGTCAGGAGGCGTAGGCTATCACTTTTCACCACTGCATCAGAACGCAACTGAGTCCTACCCTTGAAGCATCACAATAAACAACCAATCTATTTATTCCTTCCGAAAAGATCAGAACTAGAGCAGTAGTGAGTCGAGTCTTCAATTCCTGGAAACTCTTCTTACTCTCGTCTGACCACTGAAATTTCACCTTCTTCTGAGTTAACTTAGTCAGAGGAGATGGTATGGAGGAGAAGCCTTCCACGAACCATTGGTAATAACCCGCTAAGCCAATAAAACTCCTGATTTCAGTAGGAGAGGTAGGTTTGGGCCAATTCTTCACTACTGCTATCTTATGAGGGTCTACTTATATTCCCTTACTCGAGACCAGTTGACCTAAGAAAGTCACAGACTTTAGCCAAAATTCGCACTTGCTGAACATGGCTATAACTGGCGGTCCCTGAGTGTCTGTAATGCTAATCTTAGGTGATTGGCACGCTCTTCCATATTTTTGGAGTATACTAGAATGTCATCAATAAAAACAATGATGAACATATCCAGATATTTCTTGAAGACTCTGTTCATTAAATCCATGAAGGTTGCTGGAGCGTTTGTTAACCCGAAGGACATTACCACAAACTCGTAGTGACCATACCGAGTTCTGAATGCTATTTTCGATTTGTCACACCCCCTAACCCTTAGATGATGGTACCCTGACCTGAGATTGATCTTGGAGAAACAACTGGCTCCCTGACGTTGGTCGAACAAATCGTTAGTTCTGGGTAGAGGGTACTTGTTCTTAACTATGACCTAGTTTAGTTGACGATAATCTATGCACATTCTGAGGGTGCCATCTTTTTTACACACGAATTGCATTGGAGCATCCCAGGGAGTGATGCTGGGTCTACTAAAACCCTTATCAAGAAGATCCTTTAACTAGTACTTTAACTCCTTAAGCTCAGAGGGAGCCATTCCGTAAGGAGGGATGGAGATGGGCTGATTGTATGGGAGGAGATCTATTCTGAAGTCTATTTCCTTTTCCGGGAGAACTCTGGGTAGATCCTCAGGAAAAACATCTGGGAACTGACTGACCACTAGGACTGACTGGATGGTTGGGGTCTAAGAGTTGGAATCCTTGACCCGAACCAGATGATATATACATCCTCTGGAGATGAGTTTATGGGCCTTAAGGTAGGAAATATACCTACCCTTAGGCGCTGAACTACTGCCCGTCTATTCCAACACTGGTTCGTTTGGAACTGGAACTTGACAACTCTAGTTCCGCAATCAACTGAGGAATAGCAGGAGTGTAACCAATCCATGCACAGGATAAGGTCAAAAACAACCATGTCTAACTCTATAAGGTTAGTTGGGATGACTTTATTCAGGATTGAGACTGGGCAGTTTCTATACACCTGGCTAGCTCTAATTGACTCGCCAACTAGGTTGGAGACTGAGAATGGTTCTGAAAAGACCTCTGGACTGATATTAAATTGGACTTCTATGTAGAGAGTCACGAATGAAAGAGTGGCTCCTGGATCTAGGACGACATAACCGTCTAGATGGAGCATACCTGTGACTACGTCAGGTGAGCTCTCTTGATCCTGACGGGAAGATAGAGCATAGATACGATTTTGGCGCTGACCACCATCGGTACCTGATATGTTGGCCTGTTGAGCCGGTCAGCCTACTGGAGCTGATACTGTGGTAAATTGTGTTCTCCCTCACCCTACTGACGGGCACTCCCTAAGTCGATGTCCAAGTTGTCCGCAACCAAAACAACCCTCTCAACCCTGAAGGCACTCTCCTGGGTGGTTCCTACCACACTTGGGACAAGTTGGATACTTGTTCCCGGTACTGTGGGCCTGAGACTAGGCACCAGATGACCCAACCCTTCGATCCTAGAGGGACCGAAAGGTTGGAGTGCTGGATGAACTGGGTGCTGGGGCTCTCTACTGCTATTGGGGTGGGCGGCTACTACCGCTAGACCTCTGATGGCTGAAATTTGACTGGCCAGTTCTTGCTCGTTTGTTCTTTTGGTCCATATCCTTCAGCTTTTTAGCCTCAATCTGCTGGGCATAGACAATCAACTGGAGAGGTCCATGTCTTTAATAAACATCGCTATCCTGCATACCTTGAGGACTAGATTTGACACCCCATTCACAAACTTCAACATGCGAGCCCTTGGCTCGGCTACCATCTCTAGAGAATACTTAGACAGCCTAGTAAACTCCAGAGCATACTCCTCCATAGTGTTGTTGCCCTGTCCAAAATTCATAAACTCGGCCATCTTTGCCTTCCTCAGCTCCCGAGGGAAAAATCTATTCAAGAAAGCTGTGTGGAATTCTTCCCACTCCATTGGTCCTACTCCGGTTGGCCGCCCCTCTTTCAATTGGTCATGACAAACCTGAGCTACCCCTTTAAGCTGGTAGGCATCCAGATCAGCACTCTCCGAGGAGCTTACACCCATAATGCAGGTAATCTTCCTAATCTCATTCACGAACTCCCAGGGATCCTCCCCTACCNNTGATATGGGTGAAGTCCCGCACCCTTACAGCTACTGCAGACCCATTGGTGTTCATTGGCACCACCTACTGGTTCACCTGGTTGGTGACTGTTTGGGCCAGCAGTTGAATGGCCGCCCTGAATTCGGTGGTAGACATCGAATCATCATGAGGAGCTTTTGAGGCTGGTGGGGCAGGTCTGTTGACATTAGTGACCCTTCTTCCATTATCGCTTCTGGGAGGCATGGATTACTGAAATGAAATAGAGCACGAATTAGAAGGGCATTTATGGAATTGAACTTTAACACACGATAAAGAGTATGAACAAAAGATAGTTTTCCTAATAACATCTCGTAGCCTCCTTGTCATAAGTGTGGCGCACTTCACACCCATGAAAATGACTCTACTCGATGCAGCTTTCAGACTTTCCGAGGATACTCTAAACCTAGTGCTCTGATACCAAGTTTGTCATGCCTTGAGACTACACTCTAGATGTAACACGGTACTTGAAGTCACAAGTGACACAAAGTCAACTCCTGGTGTATCATACACTGGTATTTTGGGTAAAACAATATATATATATGTGTGTGTGTGTGTGTATGTGTGTGTGTGTTTGTATAAAGCGAAAGCTTTAAAATAACAACATAAGAGCATTTGGTAAAAATAAATTAGAAAGAAAAATTAAAACTTAAAACATTTGAAGTATGAATTTAACGTTGTGTCTGAAAGCCTTCTAACTGATGAGTTGCTGGGACAAGCCCCCAACAAACTCTAAGTCTAACTAAAAATAATAACTCAACTGAAAGAAAGTAAAACAAGGCCCTCGAATTATGAGGACTCACACTTCAGCTACAATGAAAGAGGATCTGTATCGCAACAGCTAACGAAGATGAGTCTGGGAACCTGCAACTGTATCATGAAATGATACAACATAAAAGTATGCATCAGTACTCTGAATGTACTGAGTAAGTGATAGAAAAAATATCTGAATATAAAGTATGAACTAAAATGACACGCAATGACAAACAGGTAAGCTGAACTAAACTACTGTTGTAAACTGAAATGGTCAAGATGACCCTGTCTAATGGTCAAAGACATGCCCTAAGTCTGAAATTTAAGTCTAAGAGACCAAATTGAATTGAAATGTATAAAACTGAGAATGAACTGAAATGACTAGTGGGAGAGTCTCTAACCGACATATAACCACATGAACTAGACGTGGAGTCCGATGTATACACCCCATTGATAGGACTCAATATACCTTGTTAGGGTATAAAGGCATGAACTGGGTGATCACAAAAGTCTAGGGCCAATCAAGCCAAGTAATACTATAACCTACTCTGGCAACGTAGTTCCGGAACCTGGATGTGCTGGAACCTCGCCCGCTCGGTGCTAAGTCCTACTCCTACTGGAAAACCTAAACTAAAATACTAGGCTGATAGCTAGAAACTGGGGTCTAGGACTAGTCTGGGGCATATAACTGAAAGTACCTTGAGAGCCTTATCGGACCAGATTCTTAAACTGAGTTCTAGACTGGTCGGAGTTGCTTATCTTGAAGCATCGTAACCATCTATGAATAATGGTGAACTGAACTGGGGTCCTAGGGCTTTTCAGAGCTATATATATATATATCTAAAAGTCATGACCGCCTAATGGACAAATAAACTATATTCTAAGTCTGATTCTGATATCTGGGAGGCACCACTGACACCTCGGGAAAAGACTGAAGTCAAACAGATGTGACACTTTTTGAATAGTTCTGAAAAGGTTCTACGTTCTAACTGAACTAAACTACTAAGCAACTAATAGAGAACACAACTCATTCCAACAACACAGGAATTTCATAATATGACAAAATTTCAAGAATTTAAAGGGATCTCATCCAACAAGGATAAAATCATTCTCCTCAATGGAATAATTGCTCACATATATATATAATAAGAATTACTAGGATATTCATCCCAAAACGTACTTTGCAAAATAGACGGAATTTAATATGCAATAATATTTTCTTGAAAATTTAGGGTTGTAAATCATCTTGGAAAGAACAACAACAATTTACTTACGAATTGGTGAAGATCATATGAATAATAAATATGGATAATAACCCAATTGAAATTAACAAGAACCAACATGAAAATCCCTTCATATTCAAAAATCTCAAGGCTAAACTGGTAGGGAAATTATGGGAGGATATTGGGGACATAAGGGAAGGAAAATTCCCTTGTTGAATTTTCACATACCTGACTAAAATTCTCTCAGAGATGAAGACCTGAACTGCTGCAATGATGAGCAACCCTAAGCTTTCTTGAAGGATTCTTGAGAGGAGAACTTACAGCGATTTTTTGAAAACTAAGAGTGGGAATGAGGAATGAACCATTTTTTCCCACTAAAAGGTCTAAAATTATTACTAAAACGATGTAGTTTTAACCTTGGGAGATTAGGAAATTACTAAATAGCCCTTAGAAATTCGCTAGGAAAACTGCCAGGTGATCCTAACGAGTCGTGGTCACTGACCACGACTCGTGGTCACCAGTCGTGGACCACACTGTCTCACATCTAAAGATTAAATGCTAAGCTTGGTAACGAGTTACCTAACAAGTCGTTTACACTGAAGATGACTCGTTATGACACTCGTCAGGTACACTGGCTAAAAACTCAATNTTCATCTTTTCTTCTATGGTTGTTCTATTTAATTCTTGTTCTTACTGCCTAACAAGTCGTTTACACTGAAGATGACTCGTTATGACACTCGTCAGGTACACTGGCTAAAAACTCAATAGGGCTAGTAACGGTGGACATAACGTGTCGTTACTAGGGACCACGACTCTTTTCCCCCACCCATCAAGTACACTGCTCCACTGATTATATCCTCAACCCAGACCTGACCATGAATGACTCAACGGGTTGTCGTCAGTGACCACGACTCATGAAGTCCCTCGTTGGGTACACTATCTCCCTTCATAAAATTATCAAAATTCCTTCTCACGGCTCACCTAACGAGTCTTTGGGTCACTTAACGGTACATGGGCCATCCTATAGCTTTTCTGCAGCTTTTCCAAATTTCTTGATTTAAGTTTCGAAATTAGATTTTGGGTTTCTGGGGCATTACAAGATTGAAACAATCACTTGAAAGACCCAACCTAACATTACGAGGATCTCTAGAAAAGTCTGGGTGCAAAGAGTCAAAACCCTTCCAAGTTTCCCCATTAGCAGGATGTCTTATATTCCCATCATTGGGTTGTTCATTAACATGACACCTCATTGCAATAGATGTTTCAGGGCAAATAAATAACCACTGAAGCCTAGGCTTTAAGGGAAAGTACCTTAAAACCTTTCCAGGGTTTTTAGAATTTGCATTAGTTAAGGCATTACCAACACTCTTCCATCTAGAAGGCCCAGAGATGGAGCAATTATCTGCTTTCTCATTGTCATTCCAAAATAGGATGCAATCATTAGGGCATGCATGTATTTTTTCAAAATGAAGACCCAAATATTTTATCATGTTTCTAGCCTTATTGAATCTGGTAGTTGAGCAAAGGGAAATGCCTCTTTTAGCGATTATAACATGTATGAAAATGCTACATTACTCAATCCATGCAAGGATTTAAGCAAGTACAACAGAATAGTGAAACTTAATTTAGTGAAATTTTCACACCTAGGATATAACTCTTGTTTCCCTTCCTCCAATAATTTGAAAATTTTCTTTGCATCTTCAGATAATCCCTCATGAAGTAATCCATCAATATCATCATGCAACTTAGATCCTTCCTCATCATTGATTGGATGAGGTGTATTTCTCGAGAAAAATCCTTCTCCATGAAAAAACCATTTAGTGTAACCATCAACAAACCCACTAACAACCAAATGATCCTCCACTACATTTCTATAATACCAATAATGATTAACACACTTTTTGCAAGGGCATGATATCTCAATTCCTTGAGAAGCTCATTAAAATGCCTTACTAAGAAAATTGTTCACTCCACGAATATACTCATCCGTCCATCTTAGGTGATTCATCAAACTTTTATATTCATTGTCCATTTAAATCCTATATAGAGATAGCAGTAAATTCAGAATCTAGAGATATATACGCATTAAGCCCTTAAAATATTGTGTTTAGAACCATGGTTAAATCCGACACTGTTCGAAATCCATTTGTAATGATGCTTTCTTAATCAATTCGAATTTACACCGCGTAACGTTTAGAAATGACACAGATAAAAATTTATTGAAAGAGAAAATAGGTAGTGTTTGGTTGTCAAATAGATAAAAATTTATTGAAAGAGAAAATAGGTAGTGTTTGGTTGTCAAATAGATGGGAGAAAAAAATTGAAAGATAAAGAGGAGAAAAGAGTGATCCATCAAAACAACAAGACAAATGACAAGCTATTGTTTGTGTTTGTGACAACTAATTTTGAATTTTTATAATGGACAATGGCTATCATCCATGCTTTAACTTCTTTCACCATTTCATTTTTCATCTTAGCTCCCCCTATATTATACCCTATTTAACTTTACAATATCTTCTTAAACCAAATAAGTTGTACATATTCTAGCTAGGCATGGCCACTTACAGTAGCAATAAAAGCATTGCTTTCCAAATAAAGTAATAACTCTTTTTTCATGATTTTAGAAAATAGTAGAAAATAGAAAAAACATCATCAGAACAACTCCAAGGTAGCAAAAATCAGCAAAAACAAAATGAAACAAAACAACAACCAGCAATATAACTTAAAAAACAACACAAAACTAGCTGAAAACAACAAAAAACTCCTAGCGAAACAACACCAAACTAGTTGAAAACAGCAAAACAACACCAAACTAGCTGAAAAATGCCACAAAAAAAGAAGCAGTGCAGCAGAAAACAATAGCAGAAAATTGGTAAACCAGTAGAAATCAGCACAAAAATCAGCAACCATAAATTTTCTTTGGCAAAACTGAATAAAAACAACAAAAAGAGACCAACAAAACACACAAAAATAAGTAAAACCAAGTAGAAAAATAGTAATAAAATTTAGTACTATTAAATTATTGGAAGAAGCCATTACTATTAAATTATTGGAAGAAGTAAATGAATAACAAAAAACAATAAGATATCATCAGTTTGAAAACAACTGGTCTGGTTGCTATAGATTATTTCTTAAAGTTTAGAAGCGCAAAAAGTTTTGATTTTGAAGCCAAAAACTCTGCTGAATATGGAAGACGATCGGGCAGGTATTTGGAGGAAATCAATCGAACAGAACATGATATTTGGAAGAAGTAACATGTATGGCACATGTTTTTATTTCAACTGTTAGTTTTTTAACACAACTTAACAGAAAGATGTTTATTATAATTTTTTTAATAGTTAAAGGATTGTTTTTATTTACTTTTATAGCATAAGGATGTACATTAAGTTTGAGTTATATTTAAGGAATGATTTTATCCCAAAATACATTTTTCCCATTATAGTGGTTATGAGGCAACCTTATTCGCGTCACAACTAGAGCTTGCTGAAAATGAATTAATAAGTAATTTTCATTTGATAGCTGATATTTTTTATACTACTGTTGTAATTGTCTGTCAGACTCTGCTCCCTCTTCTCTTGTTGGCATTTTCATATATCTCTACTTTAGATTGTGTGTGTGGATATGAATCTTAAGCAAAGTTTGATTTAAATAACATCTTTGAGCTAGGTAACAATATTAGTATTCTAGCTAAATGGTGTATGTTTTATCTAAAACTACTATATTGATATTATCTTTTATGTTAATATATTTTTACTATGTTCACGATTCTAATAGTGGGAATGAACAAGTTTATAAGCACTACCGAAGTATGTTTTTCTCCATTTGCAAACATTCTTTATGCATTGACTTAAAATCAATAGAATACTTTTTTCTTGAGTAAGTAAAGGTTTTTGTATTATATTCACACACTATATAAACTTCTTTATACAAGTAAATAAAATTGAGGAATGAATAAATATAATGGGTCCTTCAACAGAAGTTGTCAAACTTACGCAACAAAAGATTCCCTAGCGCGAGTCCGTCTCTTAATTTTTTTTTCTATATTTCTGTGAAGAACGATTCCTTAGGAATGAAAGGTTTTTCTCTTATATTCACACACTATATAAACGTCTCTTAATAAATAGCCAAACCAATCCCTGCAGATTATTTTCTTCATTGTTTTGCATTTTCTATCTACTGATATTCTTTTTGACTATTTAATTTTTTAAAATTTTTCTAAAACACTCTGTACAAAACTCTTTAAAAAACTTCTTCCTATATAAAGCACAAAATCATTACAGTAGAAATACCAGTATAAAACTACAATTTTACTCAAGGAGGCGAAAAATGCAAAATAAATTCAAAAAAGATATGAAAGAAAAAAGAAGATCACTTCGCATGAAAGTGTTGGAGAAGAACAAGATATATACCAAAAGAAGAATTTGAGACAAAGATAAAAGAAATTAGCAAGGTAAAGTGCGAAATTAGGGCTCAAACATATACAACTAGAAGAATTTCAATCAGTTGCATATTCCATTATCTTCTTCGGATAATTTATTCCATTGATAAAAATATCATTCCACAAAACAGAGAAATTAGGCAAAGTATGTATAATGGATAGCATGTATTAGAAACTTAGAATCCTCAAATGGAAAATACTTTTGCTATTTCCTCAAACAGAGAGATTGGGCACCAATACACAGAGAGAATCACTGATTCACAGCGTAGTGAAGAATGAAGAAGAAGAAGAAGAAGAAGAAGAAGAAGAAGAAGAAGTAGTAGTAGTAGTAGTAGTCTAGCAATACATACCTTC
This sequence comes from Datura stramonium, assembly GCA_018107945.1. Lineage (NCBI taxonomy): Eukaryota > Viridiplantae > Streptophyta > Magnoliopsida > Solanales > Solanaceae > Datura > Datura stramonium. Next base: position 40,641 of record JACEIK010007272.1, read on the forward strand.
AATCTAGACACTTGATGAATTAATCTACAGGGATGAAGCAATATTAGGGCTACTGGGTATTTGGAAAGAAAATAATCAGTGATATATTTGATAATATATATTTGAAGTATTTTTTGGGTTAAAAAAATAATATATATTTGATATTTGGTGGGTGTAGTGAAATATTGGAAAAAATTAGGAGGGAAAAATATAACTAGTTAGTTTCTACCACGATTAATTTTCCCGTTACAACCATTTCCATAGAGTTGCTATTGCAACGGTTAAGTAAATTAGTCCCGTTAGAAAATTCTATCGCAACAGTTCCTATACAATTTCAACGTTTGCCTAGTTAATGTGTATCCATAGAATTATATCCCTTACGCAACGGGTACAACCGTTGCAATATCAATCTATTGCAATGGCTATATAATTGTTGCAGAGAAAAGCATTGTTAAAAGCCTATTTTCCAGTAGTGGTTGCGTTAGGAGGCTAGGATTTATTCATCAATGTTACACAAACGCGTAAGAGACCTTTTTTCAAGTTGACCCAATCGCGGATGCTCAGGTCATAAAAGAATGATCCCACGCGGAAACTCCAACAGTTATACTAGATCATCAGGTTATGGGGGAACAGAAATATTGAAGAAATGAATTGAGAAGCTAAGGATGACACGAAGTATGGATATCTTTAGTTGTTCCAGGCCCTACGACGATAATATACATACTCAAATATTTTTAGTTAAGGCAAGATAGTTTCAGATGTTATATAATTGATTTTGTTGCTATTGTTATCAATTGCTTACATACATATGGTACCACTGTGTTATTCAGCTGCATATATCGTCCTGTGAGGCGCTTGTGTTGGACCTCTCTGCATTTTAGGTTTTCAGATAGTCCATATTATAGAGTAGACTCTACCTAAATTTTCAGGAAGTACAGAACCCCTAAAGTTAAATTTCATTCGAGGATGAATGTTCCTAAGGTGGGGGGGGGGGATGATGTTACACCTCGTAAGTTTTTATCATTTAACTGATGCGTCCATACGTATATTGTGAGTTTTGGAGTACGAGACATGTGGAAAAAGGCTCGGGGAATAAGTATACGAGCACGGTATCAAGTGAGTGGACGGTCGGGGCCAGGGGCAAGGTGCACCAGGCGCAGTGCCACGCCGCCCCCATGGCGCAAGGAGAGCCGTGTCGCGCCCCTCGCTTGGCTCGTAGGCAGGCACGCCGCGCCCGTACCATGCCGCAATAGGAGGCATGCTGTGGAGCCTCCCCCACCGCCTCTCTCTCTATATATATGCTAAGTGTGAACAAAGGTTCATTTTAAATATTTCCCAAATGGAGAGCAGTGACTAGGGAGAGTATTTCACGAGGTTTTCATCTGATTTTCGCAAAATTACATTGTTAAACTCTGTTCAATTGAAAATTTATCTTGGATAACAAGTCCCGGGCCTACAAGGAATAATCCTATGGTGTTATTTCTTGAAATCTCACCTGGATTGTCGAAGCTCCGCCGAGTAAAAGTTGGAGAAATCACTTATAATTGGGTCTTAAGCGGCTACAAGTTACGGGTAAGTATTTCTACCTTCTAGAATCTCGTGAATTTGTAAGTTTTCGGCTGAATTGGATGGAGTTGGAATCGTAATTGATATAATTAAAGGATATTGTTATTAGCTGGTTTCTGGTATTGAAAAATAGCTTCATTCCCTCTGCGTAAGGGCTGCAATTTGGATGAATCAGCAGCTTTAGGTTGTAACTGTTTGGATGAACAAGAATCGTCAACTAAGGTATGTTAAGGCTAACCTCTTCGGCAAATTATTCTCATCGTATAGTTAATACGACCTATACCTTTGTAATTAAATTGAATGTATGTAGCTTGTATTTAGCTGATGCAAAAAGATGATGATTATATATGTTATGACTAGCTTCTACAAGATGAATTGAGATTAGATCCTAGCATTTCTTGTTGGCACAGAGTGTGTACAGTATGACAAACAGTAGGAGCATCATAGAAACTTCCCTATTCAATTATTCATAGTATTAGTGAGATTCTAATGTCTCGCTATCATACCTAGGGCTTAGAAACTTGTAAATGGTTGCTAGGACTAACTTGGTAAAGTTAGACAACATAGGGCACAGCAGGGCGATATAACTTTCTAGTTGACGTCTACATAGAAAGTAAAGCTCGCCCGTAGGCCGTTGGTGTACCTTGATGCCTGCAGCGCTAGAATCTTAATAGAATCTTCTTACCTTTGTGTCGATGGCGCCAGGGTTGCCTAATGAATTGAGCGATAGCCTTCCACACATTGGCTACTGCTAGTGACCGTTATCCTCGACCGACATATTACCTGTCGTATAGGTCGCTCAGCAAGCCACCCCAGTTGTTAGGGACTTGATAGACTAAGTAACGTCCTAAGGGGGGAAACCCTGTTAGGGATTAGTTGTGGGGCCCATACCCCAATCCACTCTTATAGATGCGCAGGTACATATTGCTGCGAAGGGCTAGGTCCAGATATACCTCCCTACGAGGCTATGAACTGCCTAGAGGAGCCATCTGAAGTTTGGACAAACCATGTCAGTGTCTGAAGGACTAGATCCTGAGTATCACAACATTACCGCTAGGCTAAGAATTATAGCATGTTGCCTATGGAAAGTTAGGGCTGACTTCCTAGGAACATATCCGGTTAGTAGTAGCCCAATAGTCATCCTAAAAAAAGGAATCATATATATGGTCACCTACAACCTTGTTGTTTGCTTAGGAACTATCATTGTCCTAGTATGCCCCTTCAGAGTATCGCTCAGGCCACTTCGAACCTCACCCTATTCTGTCTAGGCCGTCAGAGTTTGTGAACGTTGCCATGACCCCCCCTCCCCTAATTAGGTGTAGGCACCTGGGGTGTGCCTGTTGGCAGCTATATAGACTGTTTCAGGAGCGTGTAGTGGTTGCATTAGGCCTAACGGGCTAGGTATGCCTTTCGAGGGGATAGATTCAGACTAAAGCGTAGTACTTCGATTGGGATTGACCCCACCTAGTATAGCCTTTCTTTGACCAACTTCAAGGTTACTAACTGTGTCCTATGGGGCTATATATCATTCAGTAGAGCTATGTGATGTCTGAAAGGACTATATTCAAGCCTATAAGGCCGAATTTAAGTCCATCCACGTATGGACCTCTTCTTATGTCGTATTGGCATTATTGACCCTCCATCGAGCCTTGTGTGCCCAAGGTGCAGTCATAGGAACCCGGAGGGCTCAAACATAATTACAGGAGCCTAGCGGGCTTAGTTCTAGACCTAGAGACCAGATAGGTTGTCTATAGTTTCCTGTAGAATTATAATGACCTTGTTGGGGGTATATAGATTGAACTGTACTTGCCAGGGCTTATGGGGGCCCCGGTAGGTTATTTCTGTGTTGCTTGCACCTTCCAGGCTTATGGGGGCCAGGTTAGGTTCTTGGTTGTATACTTGCTTGCTAGATAAGATTATTAATGTTTAGTCGTGCAACTTTAGCTCTTATTCGTGTAGTGGTTTACTAAATGCAAGTTATGGATAAGAAAGCTTACAAGTTAAGTTCTGCCCTTATCGCTGATTACTTTCAATTCTTTATCAGCTTCTATTCAGCTTTTATTATTTCCTTACATATTCGGTACATATTATACTGATGCCCACCCATGGGGCACTGCACACTCGCCTACAAGTTCAGACAGACAGGTTTCAGGATCTCCTAGCAGTTATTCAGAGTTGGCAGATTGGTCATCTCCTTTCATTCGGAGTTTCCATATTATATATGTTTTCTTGTCTTTTATTACATAGTTTTGGGTAGGCTGGGGCCCTGTCCTGACCAACATTTTCACTCATAGAGGCTTGCATACTATAGTCTTCAGTTAGTTGTTTGTATTGGCCGTGTAGGGCCTATATATGTTCTACTATGTATGTTGGCCATGTGGGGCCTAGTATAGCTTTCAGCTAGCAGCCTTGTTTCTTGTAATATATATATGACTGCCTGTTTTTCCTTTTGTTATGACTACACAGCATGGTGGTCTTGTCGGCCCCCATAGGATCCATTTATTGTCTTGTTTGCTGGGTTAGCTGTTTTCATCTACAGGTGTGCCATGTGTCCTTGTCGGTTGAGGTTGTATTTACAATCGAGATATAGTTGGTTGTTTTCTTGATTCTAGGATCTGGCAGGCACCAGAGGTGCGTATGCCCAGCCAGGTCAGTCCAGGTCCCAATGTGGCATTAGATTTCAGTCATACCTCCCAAGGCGGGGTGTGACAAGTCAATACTCGCCACCACAGGTCGTTGAACCCTTCCTTGACACAGAATCAGATCTGACCCTTTTCTGAACTCCATTCAAGGACCATCTAGGACGACCTGTTAAATGAAAAGAGTCATCACTTGGCTCATTATTTGCTGGGAATCCTGACTGGGGACTTACCATGAGGGACATGACGAGTCATTTTTCCCTACAATTACTCGTCCCTTGAGTTTTCCTATGACTCGGGTGAAATTTTCCTGCTTTTCTCTCCTTTAACTCTCGGATCTAATCTTAGAAACTTTTGGGGTGTTACACCTTTCATGGGTAAAACTTTAAGTAAACCCAATCAACTACCTCAAACTCAAAGTCTCTACGCCTCACATCTGTATTAGACTTTTGGTGGCTCTGTGCAGTCTTCAACCTTTCCTAAATGACGTTAACCATTTCCATAGCTTATTTTACTAAGTTTGGTCCTATCAACTTTGCTTCACCAACTTCAAACCAACTAATAGGAGATCTAAACCTACGCCCATAAAGAGCCTCATAAGGAGTCATTTGAATACTAGAGTGATAACTATCTTTATAAGAAAACTCTATAAGAGGCAAATGATCTTCCCAATTTCCCTAGAAATCAATAACACATGCTCTCAATATATCTTCCAATGTTTGAAAAGTCCGGTCTGCCTGATCATCTGCCTATGGATGAAAGGTTGTGCTAAGGTTCACTTTCATACCCAAACCTTTTTGAAATGACTTCCAAAACAAGGAAGTAAATTGTGTGCCCCTATTTGATATAATAGATAATGGAACTCCATGAAATCTATCTCACAATATACAATCTAGCATATTCCTCTGCTGAATCCATAGTTTTAACTGGAAAGAAATGGGTTGACTTGGTCATTCGATTTACAATCATCCAAATAGAGTCACGTCGTCTGCGTGACTTCAGTTGATCAGTCATAAAATCCATATTGATCATCTTCAAATTCCACTCATGGATTGTTATATTCTGAGCTATACCAAATGGCCTTTGGTTCTCGACCTTCACCTATTGACAATTTGGGCATCTAGCCACAAAGTCTTCAGTGTCTCTCTTCATACGATTCCACCAACAGACTTCTCTCAAGTCATGATACATATTATTGGAACCTGGATGAATAGAATATATGGAGCTGTGTGCTTCTGCCACGATCCTTTCCTTGAGACCATATATATTAGGAACACATAATGTTCCTTGATACCTCAAGACACCATCTCCCCCTTGTGTGAAAACCAGCTTGTGAACATTTTCCTTTCACTGAATCAAGAGGGGATCTCTGTCCTGCTTTCCTTAACTTATACCATTAGGGATGATTTGGACCCATTCTGAACAAGCATAGTACCTTCTTCAGAGTTTAAGACCTGGACTCCTAAATGCTAGAGTCTATGAACATCCATGGCTAATTCCTTCTTCTCCTCCTCTATAAGAGTTGTACTTCCCATAGATAACCTGCTAAGAGCATCAGCAACTACGTTAGCCTTACCTGGGTGGTAGAGAATACTTATCCTTGAGCAACTCAAACCACTTCCTCTACTAAGATTCAACTCTTTTTGACTAAACACATATTATAGGCTCTTGTGTTATGTGAAAACATCAACTTGCGCACCATAAAGATAATGACGCCAAATCTTCAATGTAAATACTACAACTGCCAACTCAAGATGATGAGTTGGATAATTCTTCTCATGGATCTTAAGCTGTCAGGAGGCATAAGCTCTAACCTTACCATTTTGCATTAATACACAACCAATCCCTTCTTAGATGCATCACAATACACAACAAAATCATATGCACCCTCTGGTAGGATCAATACTGGTGTAGTGGTCAAATGAGTCTTTAATTCCTAAAAGATTTTCTAACAAGCTTCGGACCATTGAATTTTGACCTTCTTCTAAGTTAAGTTAGTCAATGAACCAGCAATAGTTGAGAATCCTTCTACAAACCTCCTGTAGTAACTAGAAAAACCCAAGAAACCCCTGACATTAGTTGGTGTAGTAGGTCTATGCCAACTCCTTACTACATCAATATTTCAAGAATCAACCTTAATACCCTCGATGGAGACTATATGGCCTAGGAAAGCCATTGACTACAACAAAAATTCATACATAGAGAACTTGGAGCATAACTCCTTGTCCTTAAGTGTCTGCGGGACTATTAAAAGATGACTAGCATGCTCCTTCTCACTCTTGGAGTAAATCTAGATGTCATCAATGAACATATTAACAAACATGTCCAAATATGTTAAATACTCTACTCATGAGGTCCATAAATGCTGCAGGAGAATTAGTCAAAGAAAAGGAAATAAAAACAAACGCAAAATAACTGTAACAGGCCCTGACAGTGGTCTTGGGAATATCACATTCCCTTACCTTAAATTGATAATACGCCAATATGAGATCTTTCTTCGAAAAACACTTGGCACCCTCAAGCTAGTCGAACAAGTCATCAATTCTAGGAAGGGGATATCTATTCCTGATAGTGTTCTTATTCAACTACTAATAATCAATGCACACTTTAAGAGTACCATCCTTTTTGCATATGAAGAGGACAGGAGCACCCCATGTTAAAATACTGGGGTGAATGAAAACCTTATTTAGAAAGTCCTTTAACTACTCTTTCAACTCTTTTAACCTGATTGGAGTCATTCTATATGGTGGAATAGAGATGGGATGAGTATCGGTAATAACATCTAGTCCAAGATCTATTTCCCCATCTAGAGGGACTCCGGGAATATCATTTGGTTAGACCTCTAGGAACTCACTTATGACTGGAACTGAATGAAGGGAAAGTGTCTCCGCATTAGATCTTTAACTCTAACTAAATAATAGACACAACCTTTAGAAATTAACTTTATGGACTTAACGTATTAAGTGAAATGGCCCTTAGGCACAATGGGACTACCCTCCCAAACTAATACTAGCTCATCTGAAAATTGGAACTCTACTACTCGGGTCCTACAATTAACTGTAGCATAACTGAATCCAACCAATCTATGACTAGGATAAAATCAAAATCACCATGTCTTGCTCTACTAGATTAGTTGTGGTGTCTTTATGATGGACTAAAACTGTACAATTTTGCAGATTCTCTTTGTTAAGATTGACTCACCGACTGGAGTAGAAACACAAAATGGCTCTAAGAGTTGTTTGGGGGAGATTCCAAACTTAACGACTATATAAGGAGTCATAAAGGATAAATTAATACCTATATCAAGTAAAGAATATACATCAACAGAGAACATCTTTAACATACTAGAGTGCAACAACTATTTCTAGTATGCATCCTATTATGTGGATGCATTTTAGCTGCATTCCTCTGGCTGGTAGTAAGTTTAGGAGGCATGATCTGAAACACATGAAAGCACAAGTTAGGAGGAAGTATTTTTAGAGTTAAACTTTGTCGCATGATCTAGGGTATGAAAGAAGGGAAGTATTTACTATTGCCTCGTAGTCTCCCTATTATAGATGTAGCGTGCTTCACACTTATAAGAAGAACACTATTAGATGCGACTTCATATACACCCTAGGACTCGTTAAACCTAAAGCTCTAATACTAAATTTTTCACGCCTCGAGTCTAGACCCTAGACGTGGATGGCACATAGATCACCTAACGATCCAAGCGAACCCTTGGTTTTTCTTACTACAACCCGAGATTACAATAAAGTATAGCGAAAGTATCAACAGTATGGGCTCACTATAATAAAGTAAGATTTATTAATTATAATTGAAAAGAATGTTGTAAAGTAATATTATTGACTCAACTCTAACTCTATCTATGATGCCTCTATAACTGAAGAATAGGTGCCAGGATATAGCTTCCACGGCTACGTAAAGCTCTACAAACAAAATAACTCAATGACGGGGGCTCTCTAAAGTGGGAGGCCATACCAATTGCTGATTGATAGTGATGTCCTAGCACTGCGTCTACTACTGATCTTGTCTATCTAGGTCTACATCATAATATGATGAAGAGCCAAAGGGCGTCAGTACATGGAATGTACGGTATGTAATAAGGCTGAATAAAATTACACTTAAGCAAGAATATCTAAATAGAAACAATAAACTGACTGAAATAATATAATTGAAACTAAAGCTCTAAAATGCATTAAACACAATATGATCAATTTATAAAATAGTTGTGCAATAAAACTATGCATCAAAACAATCTTTGAAAATACATGTAAAAATGCATAACTTGGGGAATTTCTTATAAAGGAAACCATCAGAAACGAGCACATAATTTCTAACTATCTCGCTTAAGTTCAAAGCCGCTCAAGGCCTTGCCAGGGAAAGCGCTAAACTGTGGATCCATAACTGAAATCCATACCAGGTCCTTATCAGAGGAGTCACCAGAATCAACAACATAATCCCAACCTAAGCTTGCTACATAGTGCTGGAGCTTATGAGTTATCTGAACTCTTCATTCACTTCATGCTAAATAATTCTCCCAAAACAAATTCTCATATACTCATGCCTATTTGAGGCATCTGAAAACATTTTTTATAAAGAACTTTAGCTATAGATATAATATATATTTTAAATCTCTGTGAAGCCTTGGTTCAAAGTCTATTTAAAAACTTGGGAGTCTCTATACTCCAAATATTTCATCAAACTTGTGAGCTTCTACGCTCAAAACTCTATATTCTCAAAGAAAGAATTTACTTTTTATTCAGTTTTGAAAAATCATGCTCAAAATCATACTTTACACTCATACCTGGAAAGTTGAACTAAGACTCAAGCTTGAAGAACCCTAGGTTGAAGAAGATAACTTTTTAGCTTTCTTGATGAACTTGAGAGCTAATGACCTAGAATCTTACGTTGGAGTGAATAGAAATAGAAGTATAGACTAAATGAACCATTAAATATAACTCTTTAGGAATCCCCAATTGTTCTAGATTAGGTGATTAAAATATAAGAAATTACTAAAATAGCCCTGAGTTCTTGTCTGCAACATTTACCCGTTAGTTGCAATGACTCACTTAACGAGTCATTGTGCCACTTGACGACTCATGAGGTCCTTTGTTGCTAAGAAAACCAAGTTGCAGTCTCTGATTCTCACCTTAAGGTCTGTCAGAATGACCTATGTAACTAATCATAACTTGTAGTAATGAATCGTACTCTTACTTGTTGGAAATGGGAAGAAAATGTCAAGTTTCAGAACCTTACCTTGGAACAACTCCACTTAACGATCCGTCAAGTCACCTAACAACTCACTTGGTGAGTGGTTTTGTAATCTGGTGCAGTTTTTGCTTTTTTCTACTTCATGGTTAGAATTTGATCTGATTGACTTTTGGGGTTCGTTACATATTTATAACCAACAGTTTTTATTCAATGTATCAAGTCTAATAGAATAAATCAACCGAAACATGTAGATAAGCTCTAATAATCAACCATAAGACATTACAGGTTTTCAATTTAAGAAAGACACTAGTATTGCAATAATCATATGTACACTGAAACACATAGGTAACCTTGTCTCACTAGACCACTCATTAGTATCACTGCCTTTATATCATGTCTGTTGATGTTGGAAAAATCCGCTCCCAATATCAGGTAGTATAAAAGATTGCAGCAAATATAGAACCCATCAAGGAGTTTGGGTCGAATCCCGCAGAGACTACTCTAAGCCCAATCTATCTAGTACTAATCAGTATAGTATTGGTAGATTAGAGTCTACTCGAATTGAGAGAGTTAAATTTAACCACAATTATAGAGTGCAATATGATAGGGTTGTAATCAATTTGAGTCAATTATAGGGAAGTGACCCATCAAAACCCGAGCATGGATCCCGGATCGAGACACAGGACCTAGAACCCTGAATAGCTCCAAGATAACCTATGGCATATACATAGCTAAGAGCATCGCTAAAGAAGAAATACAAAATTGTTGTTATATAGGTGGAAGTCTATGTAACATAAAGTCATAAGGGTAAACACGTGTCAACAACATTGAACTATCTCTACATGGTTGTTTTAAAGCCTATACTACTATGATGAGCTGATGGGACATCACCCTAACTAGCTCGCTGAGGTTGAAATAGAATAGCCATGCTAAAACATAAAATTGATAACATCCTCGGAAAATTAGGACTCACCCTAGTGAGGAAAAAGCAGGACTGAAGCAAGATCCAGCTAATGACGAGACTGTGATGAATCACCTGAACCTATATCATGAGATGATATAGCATAGAGTATGTGGTCAGAACTTTGAATGTACTGAGTATGTTCAGAAAGTAAAACATGCTAGTAAAACGATAGTCTGAAATCATAAATGTAAATCAAGATAGAATATGATAGTAAGGACAACATGCCAAAATCCATATTCTCGAAGTAATCCTAATCATGAGATGTTCATCATAAACTGAACATAATGACCCAAGGATTAGAAATAGAGAATGTATAGTGTTTCATGCTTGAAATCATAAGTGAAAGCTCCTAAACTGATCAATGGGTCAAATATGCTATAAAACATAATAACATAAGTCATGAACATAAGTAACGAAAGATAGGAAGATAAGTGGGAGATTCTTATAACGACATACCCCACGTGAGCATACATGGAGCTCGACCTATAAAACCCTAGTAAGGAGGTTGTTCATATCTAGCCAAGGGTAGAACCATGAAAATAAAGGAGTGATATCACTCATGGGTGGCCCATTCAGGCATGGGATAATCTCGTAGAGGACCACATCATGGCTATGTTGGCACGTAGTTCTGAGACTTGGGTACGATGGAATCCTGGTCTAATCGGTGTTAAATACTACTCCCAAAATATAAATAGTGCTCATATAATAATCATGAAACATACTTGAAGTAGATGGGCTTGTTGAGATCATGAGGTTCATAAACATACTTAAAATACGTGAACTAGCCATGAATTAGGCTCATGGGCCGGCCATAAACATAAACTTGAAATTCATGAAAATCATGCATACTAGAGTAAAAATTCATAACTCGAAATCATAAATCATAAGCTTAAGATTTCATAAATATTCATTCATACTTAATAGTTCATCATACTTGAGATCATGGACTCATAAGCTTGAAATTTATAAACAATGCATAATAGGGCATAATCTTCATAAAATTGAAATCATGTATTAGGAAGTAAATTGAGGGTTAAATTTGCCCTAATAGCCATAAAACATCAATTGAAACGTGGAAGGATTAAACCTATAGAAATAGCATGATAGATTTCATGGAATTGGGTAAAATCCTAGAATTTAAACATAACATGATTGGAGTTTAAAAATCATAGATTAGGGATGAAATTTGGCATGAGGGTGGAAGAATCCCCTGATTCATGACCCTACATAGCTGGGTAAATTAACTTCTAAACTTGTCTTGAAATCCCATGAATTATTCGAAGAGATTTGATAGAGAACCCTAGACTTGATCTTGAGAGAGGATATTCAATTCACTGTTGTTTTGAAAAAATGAGGGCTTAGTCTAGGTTAAAACTCTTAATACACTCCATGGAAAGCCCAAAATGATGTCACTTAGGGATTGGAATCTTAGAAAATTACAAAACTATCACTGGAAAATCAGGCTGAACTGAACTAATGCTCATACTGACAGTGGCCTTGACGTGCCGCCACATGCCCGATGTCCGTCACCCATACAATCAGTACATAACTAAAAGGGGTCCTGACTATCCCTTTAACGATGATATTCGTGACGGCCTGTCACTTCCTCGATGGTCCATGGAACCCACTGTCACAAAAGGACACTAACAATTATATGCAACGGTACATGCGATGGTCCATCACTAGTCTGATGGGCTATAATCCTCACCTTGAAGCCACGATGCTATGCACAATGTTCCGTCGCCTACCTGATGGGTCATCTGTCCCACTGTTACACCTACACCAGATTTGAAAGTTTAGTTCTTTTTTCATTCAAGCAGTCATTTTGAGGCTTGAGGTGTTATAATATCTCCCCCTTGGGAATATTCATCCACAAATATTGACTTAAGCATTATGGACGATTAGGGAAGGAACTACAATCCCGACACTGAACCACCATAGCTGAAAAGTGATGGAGTGACTAACTTGGGAGTGAAATACATGATTGAACTGAGTTCATGAAACACCCATGCATGTAATGACATGAAATAAATAGAGAGATATGAACTTGACATGAGCTGAATAGAGTACTAAGGAGGAAACTAGTACCTCATGTTAGAACTGAGTTGGAAGGAAAAAGATGCGGGTATTTATCCGTCATATCTACTTCGGCTTCCCACGTAGCTCCCTTAACAAGCTGATTCCTCCAAAATACTTTCACTGAATCTACTTCCTTGTTCCTTAACTTCCAAACCTGACGATCAAGTATCTCAACCGAAACTTCTTCATAGGTAAGGCAATGTTGTCTACCGGAACAACTAAAGTTGGGTCACCAATGCACCTTTCAATAGCGATACATGAAAAATTGGATGCACCGATGCTAACTCTTCTAGTGGTTCCAACTCATATGCCACCTTGCCAACTCACTTCTAGATCCTATAAGGACCAACATAACAGGGACTAAGCTTCCTTTTCTTAACGAATCTCATAACTCCCATCATGGGAGATACCTTCATAAACACTCAATCGTTAACATCAAACTTAAGCTCTCTCCTCTAAACATTCACATATGATTTATGATGACTCTGAGCTATTTTCAGCCTCTCCTTAATGAGCTAAACTTACTCCATAGCCTCATGAACCAAATTTGGCCCTATCAATGTAGCCTCACCTATTTCGAACAATCTAATAGGTGATCTGCACCTCTGCCCGTAAAGGGCCTGAAACAGAGCCATCTGAATACTAGAATGATAATTGTTATTGTAGGCAAATTCGATAAGGGGCTAGTGATAATCCCAACTACCCTTGAAATAAACTACACATGCTCTCAACATGTCCTCAAGAGTTCGAATGATCCGCTCATCCTTACCATCTGCCTGTGGGTGAAAAGTTGTATTAAGCTTCACCTGAGTAACATGTCCCTTATGAAATAACCTCTAAAACTGAGGAGGATCTGACTACCCCTATCTGATATGATGGACAAAGCAACTCTATGTAACCAAACCAACTCCTGAATGTAGAGCCTAGCATAATCCTCGGCTGAATCCGTAGTTTTTATTAGGTAGGAAATTGGCTAATTTTGTCGACCTATCCACAATCACCCATATAAAGTCATACTGTTGGGGTGAACAAGGCAAGACTGTACTGAAATCCATATTGATCTCTTTCCACTTCAAACTGGGAATGCTAATATCCTGAAGCATACCTCCAAGTCTTTGATGCTCAACCTTCACTTGTAGGTAATTTGGACACTTAGCCACAAACTCTGCAATGTCCTTCTTCATGCCACTCCACCAATAGACTTCCCATAGATCATGATACATCTTTGTGGCACTTGGATGGATAGAGTACTGAGAGATATGAGCCTCGCTCAACATTTGCTCTCTCAAGTCATCTACAGCCAGAACACAAAATCGACCCTAATACCACCGCTGCCAACTTTAGGGCTTGTATCAAATAATTCTTCTCATGAGTCTTATGCTGTCTACAGGAATATGCGATGACCTTACCAAGTTGCATCAACACACAACCAAGACCAACCCTAGAAGCATCATAATACACAACTATGACAACCGCACCCTCTAGTATGATCAATACTAGGGCTGAAGTGAGTTGAGTCTTTAATTGCTGCAAAATTCTTCTCACAAGCATCCAACCATTGGAGTTTGACCATCTACTAGGCCAACTTAGTCGACGGTGCTACAATGGATGAAAATTCCTCTACGAACCTCCTGTTGTATCCAGCTAAACCCGAAAAGCTCCTAATATCTATAGGATTAACTGGTCTAGGACAATTCTTCACCGCCTTTATCTTTTGAGAGTCCACCTATATACCCTTACTAGACACCACATGACCTAAGAAAGCTATTGAGTTCAGCCAAACCTCACACTTGGTGAATTTAGCAAAGAGTTGTCTATCCTTGAGAATCTGCAACACAATCCTCAAATGAGTGGCATGCTCCTCCTTGCTCCGAGAGTATTTGAGAATATCATCTATGAATACAATCATGAACATATCCAAGTACTACTTGAACACTTTGTTCATCAAGTCCATAAAAGTTGTAGGAGCATTCATTAGTCCAAAAGACATAACAACGAACTCATAGTGACTATACCGAGTCCTAAAGGCTGTATTCAGATTGTCACTCTCCCTAACTCTGAGCTCGTGATAGCCGGATCTGAGGTGTATTTTCGAGAAGCAATTAGTACCCTGAAGCTGGTCGAACAGGTAATCAATACTTGGGAGGGGATACTTATTCTTGATTGTGACCTTGTTCAACTATCGATAATCAATGCACATCCTAAGGAAATCGTCCTTCTTCCAAAAACAAAGAACAGAAGCACCTCATGGGGACTTATTAGGCCTGATAAAACCCTTATTTAGGAGGTCTCAACTTCTCTTTCGACTCCTTTAGCTCGGTTGGAGCCATTCTATAAGGAGGAGTGGGTATTGGCTACATATAAAGGAGAAGGTCAATACCAAAGTCAATCTCTCTCTTGGGAGGAACTCCTGGTAGATCATCTAGGAACACCTCCAAATACTCACATAAAATATGAATTGACTAAAGAGTTGGCGTCTCGAACATAGAATCGTTGACCCAAACTATATGGTACACACAACCATTGGAGATCATCTTCTTGGCCTTGAGGTTTGAAACAAAGCGACCTACAGGCATAATTTAACTACCCTTCAACTCTTGGACTAGTTCACCCAAAAATCGGAACTCTACCGTATAGGTTTTACAATTGACTAAGGCTTAATAAGCATGTAACCAATCCATACATAATATAACACTAAAGTCGGTCATATCAAACTCCACTAAATCGATTGAGGTGACTTTTTGAAGAAACGTGATAAGGAAGTTTCTGTATACCCATCAAGCTAAAATTGACTCACCAATGGGAGTAGAGATTGAGAAGGGTTTTAATAGGGTTTCGACATTGACACAGAAACTAACAACAATACTCATAACATACTATTGACCACATGGGGTGAGACCTCCAGCTCCTGTCGAGATGATAGTGCATACAATATATTTTGGTGCTGGCCGCAACATGCACTAGAAGATGCGCCATGCTGAAATAGGAGAGATGTGGGAGCTGCTGAACTAGTGACTGGGGTGCAGACCTTGCCTTCAACCTGAATAGCTGAAGGAAATCCTTGAGTCTGTGTTTGAGTTTACCATACCTTAAACAAGAATCTAATCCTACAAAGTATCACCTAGGGAGGTTCTTACCGCACTTCACATAGGTTGGAAAAGTGCACTCCCCTTCCATGGTCCCTTAACGTCTAAAGATTGATGCTCTACCCCTATGGTATTTTTTGGGTCTTGATGGAACACTGGATGATGATGGAGCTGGAGTTGCTGACCTCTGGTGAGACTGTGGGCGATGTCCTCCCCATAGCCTCTGCTGGGAGTGCCCATAACTCCGATCCTGGCCGTCTTGGCCTCTCTCTCCTTCTCCTTCATCTGCTCTGCCTCTATCTACTATGCATATATGATCCATAGGGAGATATCTATATCATTAATCAACATGGAGGTCCTGCACTCCTTGACCAATGAATCTGTCACCCCATTCACGAATCTACTCATACGAGCCCTCAGATCGGCCACAATCTTCGGTACATACTTGGACAACCGAGTAAACTCCAAGGAATATTCCTGTACGATCATGTTGTTCTACTTCAGATTAACGAACTTGGATCCCTTTGCCTCCCTCAACTCTCGAGGAAAGAATCTTTCCAAGAAAGCGATAACAAAATCATCCCAACCAGCGGGAACTGCACCAACTCCCCTGCTCACCTTCCATTGTTGGAGCCGTATATGAGCAACCCTCTTTAGCTGATAGGAGGCTAAGTACGCACTCTCCTCTCCAGTCACCTTCATAATCTAGGTGATCTTTTGAACCTCCTCTATGAACTCATGTGAGTCCTCATCCATCTTTGACCCAAGATATTCATATGGGTTCATGCTGAGGAAGTCTTGCACTCTCGTTGCTGCAACATTCCCATTTTGGTGGACATGGGCCACCGCCTTCCAATTGACCTAGGCTATCGTAGCCTGACCCAACATCTGAAAAGCGGCCATAAACTATCGGCATGAGTAACTTGCTCAGGAAAGGGATCCGCTAAAGCTGGTGGGGCTAGTTGATTCCTATCTCCATTGCCATTGTCATGGCCATTATCGTTGCCATTTCTTCTTCCGTTGACTCAGCATGGAGGCATATTTCTACAAATGCATATAACACGAGTTAGAGGGGTACGAGAGTTCATCACATGACATAGATCATGAAAGAAGGGAAATTTCCTAAAATTTCTCGTAGCCTCTTCCCCATAAGTGTGGCGTATTTCACACCTATAAAGACTCTACTTAATGAGGCTTTAAGACACCCTAGCACACACCTAAGCCTAGTTCTCTGATATCGAGTTTGTCATGATCCGAGCATGGACCCAAATCGAGATATGGGACTTAGAACCACGAACGACTCCAAGTTAGCCCATGGCACATACATAACATAAATAAGAGCATTGCTAAAGCAAAAATAAAGCATGATCATTACATAAGCAGAAGTCTAGTAACATAAAGTCGTAAGCATAAACACGTGTCAACAATGCTGAACTGTCATAAATGGTTGTCTTAAAAGCCTCTACTACTACTATGAGCTGATAGGAAAATACCCCCAACTAGCTCGCGGAGTCTGAAACTTAATAGCCATGCTAAAACATAAAACTAATAACGTCCTTGGAGAATAAGGACTCACCCAAGCGGGGACAAATCTGGACTGAAGCGGGAGCGAGCTAACGACGAGACTGTGACGGATCACCCAAACCTATATCATGAGATGATATAGCATAGAGTATACGGTCAGTACATTGAATGTACTTAGTATGTAGAGAAAGTAAGACATGCTAGTAAAATGATAGTCCGAAATCTTAAATGTAAATCAAGATAGAACATGAGAGTAAGGACAATATGGTAAAAGCCATATTCTCAAAGTAATCCTGATCATGAGATGTTCATCATAAACTGAACATAATGACCCAAGGTTTAAAAATAGAGATTATATAGCATGTCATGCTTGAAATCATAAGTGAAAACTCATAAACTGATCAATGGGTCAAATATGCTATAAAACATAATAACATAAGGCATGAACATATGTAACTAAAAACAAGAGGAACAGTGGGAAATTCTTATAACTAATATACCCCATGTGAGCATATATGGAGTCTGACATGTAAAACCTCTAGTCGGGTGTGTTTCCATACCTTTTCAAGGGTAGAACCATGAAAAAAGGTGTGATATCACTCATGGGTGGCCTATTTGGGAATGGGTGACACTCTCGTGGAGGACCCTATCATGGCCACATTGGCACGTCGTTCTGAGACTGGGTGTGATACCACTCCCAATATATATATAGTACTCATATAATAATCATGATACATACTTTAATTACATGGGTTTAGTTGAGATCATGAGGTTCATAAATATGCGTAAACTACGTGAACTAGCCATGAATTAGGCCTGTGAGCTGGCTATAAACATAAACTTGAATTTCACGAAAACCATGCATACTTGAGTAAATCTTCATTACTCTAAATCATAAGTCATAATCTTAAGATTTCATAAATATTCATGCATACTTGATAATTCTTCATACTTGAAATCATGGACTCATAAGCTTGAAATTCATCGATTATGCATAATAGGGCATAATCTTCATAAACTTGAAATAATGTATTAGGAAGTAAATTGAGGGTTAAATTTACCCTAATAGCCATAAAACATCAATTGAAACATGAGGGGATTAAGCCTATATAAATAGCACGATAGATTTCATGGAATCGAGTAAATCCCTAGAATTTCAACATAACATCATTGAAGTTTTAAAATCATAGATTAGGGATGAAATTGGGCATCAGGGTTGAAGAATTTCCCCATTTGTTACCCTACATACCTGGGT
The DNA here is from genome assembly GCA_018107945.1 of Datura stramonium. Taxonomy (NCBI): domain Eukaryota; kingdom Viridiplantae; phylum Streptophyta; class Magnoliopsida; order Solanales; family Solanaceae; genus Datura; species Datura stramonium. The sequence continues at coordinate 58,947 of JACEIK010007272.1, forward strand.
AAGTTGACTTCTAAACTTGTCTTGAAATCCCAAGAAATAATGAAAGATATTTGATTTAGAACCCTATCTTTGATCTTGAGAGAGGATCTTTAACTCACCGTTGTTTTGAATGAATGAGGGCTTATTCAAGGTTAAACCTCTTAATACACTCTTTAAGAATCCAACAACAACGTCACTTAGGTATTAGAAGCTTAGGAAACTACAAAACTAACATTGGAAAATCGAGCTGAACTAAACCAATGCTTTTACTGATGGTGGATGTGATGGGCCATCACACACCTGACGGTTTGTCACCCATACCATCGGTCCATAACCATAGGGAGTGTAGACTGCCACCTTAATGACGGTAGCCATAATGGGCCATCACTCCCTCGATGGTCTATCGAACCCGCCGTCACAAAGAGAAACCGAGACCTCCATCGATGATATATGAGACAATCTATCACAAGTCTGACAGGCCGTCATCCTCGCCACGAAGACGCGATACTACGTATGAAGGTCTGTATCCTACCTGACGGGCCTTCGATCCCACATTCACAGCTGCACCAGATTTGAAATTTCAGTTCCTTTTCCTTCAAGGAGTCATTTTGTGGCTCGAGGTATTACATGACTCCAATTATGGATCGATCCCCCTAAATCACCCAATGTGGATGGATTGAGGATGGTATACGGCTAAGGCAACCCATGGGTATCTTTCAATAGCACCATTGGTGTCAATCTACTTTAATTTTGTCAAATTGAAGAGCATCCCTTCTACCCAATTACTTGTTGCCAATTGAAATTCAATCTATGTCTAGGAGAATCCATTAAACAACGGTTATTCCTTGAGTTATTGTTGATTGATGCTAACCCAACTTAAATTTTCTCTTTGAAACCTCATAAAGTTAATTGGGAAATATTGGGTGACTTTCTTCACCCATCACACACTACAAAGCAAAAATCAATTAAATGTTCATAAGCCCAAACTCAATTTTACTAAATTGGGGTCACTAGGATTCACAACCCTAGATCTGGGTTTAGTTAACTGTAGCAAGAAGAAGCGAATTAAGGTAATTAGACATGCTTACCAATGGAAATTGAAATTGAATAAGATATCTTCAATAAATGAAAATCTTCCAATTACAAGCTAATATCTAGAATCTACTGTGGAAACTAATGCTAACTAGTAATTTATACTCTCTACTAAAAAATATGAATGCAAAGCTCTGTAAAAATTACAAGAAAAATCTATTCATACTATGACCCAAAATGCTCAATTAATTTAAAGTTCGGAGTGCCAGGTGAACAGGGACGGAACGTCCTTTGATCTGTACTTTACAATGTGTCTTTTGTCCCCAACTTGTCGTCCATTGATCGAGGACCTTCTTTGGGAAAGACGATTCGTCCCTTGTACCGCACTTTAGAATTCCACTTCTGCTTAGCTTGAGTCCATCCATTAAATTGACATACCACTTCTAGAAATATGGACCGTCCTTCAAACCCTCATTTAAGGATTCTGTTAGCTTGGTTTCTGGAGTTTTCTACTTGAATTGGACTGTTGATGATGCAGACTCTCTATCAGACAGACGATCCATACATTATCTCGTCCTTTGGGCATTTTTCTTACTTTAACTCCTTTCATATTTACTTTTCTTGAGTTCCAGAAACATAGCATAATAAGGTTAATTTTCAATTTATTTAACTCCTAAAGACATGCAAAATTCAATGAAATGAAGAAAAAATGTGTTGTTAATACCCGACACATTAACACCCCAGACATAAAGCATTTACCTGTCCTCAAGCAAACTAATAACATAAACTACCCTACACCTAACTAATATCTATGAATAGAAACTACCCTACACCAATCTAATATCTCAAAATCGCAAATTATCATGACAAGGGTAGTTGTTGACAATAGTTAGCAACACACATATTTCAATCCATCCACCCCCTCCATCAATCAAAACTTAGTTCTCTCGCAACTATTTGAACTAAGCTTGCAACCTCCACTTATAAAATCATATTAACATACACATACCTAAATTAAAAAAATGAAATATGCTGGCGATTTACATCCACATGTCCTCGCAATTAGACTATGGAAAATATCCTTTTTTTGAAGTAATGATAACACATATATCAGGGACACACAAGATCAAGAGAAAAGAGTAATGCACTCAGTTCTCATAAACAAATTCACAAGATAGGTCACAACTACCATATGCTTGCCCATTTACTCAAATGCTATTCTTTTCAGATATCCGGGTTGAGTTCATATAAGGGCTTTTCTAAGCTTGTAATGAAGGTTAAAGGGCTAGTAGGATGTAGTTTTGGCCTTTAGTGAATCACTTACCATCTTTGAACACTTCATCACTTTTACAACCTTTTTTACCTTTTTGATCCCTTCTTTTGTTTTGGGACTTTTCACATCCTAAGGTGCTTTTTTGAGCTAAAGCTTCATTTTTCTATTTTTCTCTTTTGTTTTCTTTTTTGTTTTTAGGTCATTACTAGATTACATCTTGGTATATGATCATACGACATCTTTTTGGCCTACTTCTTTCTTTCCCTCCTTATCATCCCCAATTTACAACTTTTTGCTCATTTTTTATCACTTTTCAAGTGTCAATAGAAGAGGTTCCAAAGAGGGTTAACTTGAAAATTGGTTTTGGCTTTCATTGCAGTTGATAAAGAAAAAGGTTAAAAGCACAAAGAGGGAGATTAGGGATATATACTTCATTTGGTAGGTCTTTCTAGGCATAAGTGTCTTGTGAAGTACAAAGAAGGCCTTAGTTCATCTCTAAATCCCATAGTCAATCCTAGATTCGAGCACAAGTAGCAAGACAAGTTCTAGAGTGTGACCATATGAAGTGAACAAGAAACATTTTTTACCACGGTGTAAACTCGGTGCCAGGGAAAAGGATGAAATAGATGTGGTATCACAGTGTAAACTCGGGTGGGGAACCATTCTCTTAATAGGTCTCAAATATAAATATATACCTACGATGGTGCATAGTTCTGAGACCAGGGTCCTCGGAATCCCTGTCTTGTTTGGTGCTAAACACTACTACCAAAACATGCATATTTCTCATAATTATATTCTCAAACATAACTTGAATCATCTTCCTTGGAGTCTTGACTCCAACTATTTCTTAAAACTAATCAGGTAACCCTTGGCTAAAATCAAGATAAAAAATAGTTGACTTTACATGGGCTTGCCAAAAATATGAGATCATACATACCTGAAATAAGCTTCATAATAGACATCATGGAATCATATTCATAATATTCATGCATACATCGACCCACATGATGATCCTTTGGGTCATCTAATAAGTCTTCATGTGACCTGTTGTCACTAGCTGCTCTTCCTCAAATTTTCTGATATTTTCTTGACGCCTTACTTGATGGTTCATTGTTTAACTTAATGATTCACTTAACCAGTCCTCAAGACTCTGTGAAACTCATCTTTCCACCATTTTCATGCACCTAACGAGTCACTCAATGATACGTCAAGTGACTTAGCAGGTCACTTGATGACTTGTCCTGTGACTTTGTGTAGGTTTTCCTGTTTTCTCCATTTCAGACCTCAGATTTGATCTTAGGGACTCTTGGGGCGTTACATTATCTTCCCCTTAGGAATATTTGTCCTCGATTGTAGATGATGAATAGTGGAGGGCTAGCGAAGAAATTGCAATCCAAAAATTGAACAACCATTGCCGAAAACTAATGGAGTTACTTACTCCAGTGAAATACCTAAGTGAATTGAATTGATGAAACATACATGCATGCTACGACATAAAATAAATTGAGAGGCATGAACTTGATATGAAACTGAAAAGAGTACTAAGGAGAAAACCAATACCTCATGCTGTGACTGAATTTGAAGGTAAATGATGCGGGTATTTAACCATCATATCTGCTTTGGCTTCCCACATAGCTCCCTCAAGTAGATGATTTCTCCACAAAACCTTCAATGAAGCTATTTCCTTATTCCTCAACTTCCAAACCTGACGATAAAGGATCTCAACTGAAACTTCCTAACAGATAAGGCTATCCTACACCACAATGTTCTCTAACGGAACAATTGTAGTTGGATCATCAATGCACTTTTTCAATAGAGATACATGGAGAACTGGGTGCACCAAAGCAAACTTTTCTCGTAACTCCAACTCATATGCCACCTTGCCGCTCACCTTAGAATAATATAAGGACCAATATATTGAGGACTAAGCTTCCCTTTCTTACCAAACCTGGTGACTCCTTTCATCGAAGATACCTTGAGAAACATCCAATCATCAACCTCAAACTCAAGATCTCTCCTCCTAACTTCCACATAAGATTTTTGATGATTCTAAGCTATTCTTAGTCTTTGTCTAATAAGCTAAAATTTCTCTATCACCTCATAAACTAAATATGGCCCTATCAATATAGCCTCACCTACCTCGAACCATCCATAGGTGACCTACACTTCCGCCTATAAAGAGCCTCAAATGGAGCACTCTAAATATTGCAGTAACAATAATTATTGTAGGTAAACTCGATGAGAGGCAAGTGATCATCCTAACTACCTTTGAAATAAATCAATCCCATTTTCAACATGTCCTTAGGAGTCTGAATGGTCCCCCTCGGCTCGGCCATCCATATATGGGTTAAAAGTTGTACTAACCTTAACTTGAGTACCAAGTCCCTTCTTAAACAATCTCCAAAACTTAGCGGTGAACTGAGTTGCCCTATCTGAGATGATCGACAAAGGGGCTCCATGCAATCGAACAAACTCCAAAATGTAAATCCTAGCATAACCTTGGCTGAATATGTAGTTTTCACCGATAGAAAATGGGCTGATTTGGTCAACCTATCCAAAATCACCCAAATAAAGTCGTATTGTTGGTGTATACGAGGAAACCCTATAATGAAGTCCATATTGATTTCTTCCCATTTCCAAGTAGGAATGTTGATGTCCTAAAGCATACCTCCAGGTCTTTGATGCTCGACGTTCACCTGTTGTCGATTCAAACACTTATCCAAAAATTCAGCTATGTCTTTCTTCATGCCATTCCACCAATAGAGTTCCTGCAGATCACGATACATCATGGTGGCACCTGGATTGACAGAGTATCGAGAGCTATGAGCTTCGCATAACATCCGCTCTCTCAAGTCATCCACTATCGAAACACACAACCGGCCTAGATATCGGAGAACACCATCTCCCCTTAGGAGAAAACCTCCACCTTTTGATTTTAGAATGCCTCAATCAACTTCACTAGGATAGGATCCTCATCTTTCCCTTCATTAACATTTGTCACCAATGAAAATTCTGACCCATTCTGAATAATAACACTGCCATCCATTGAATCAGTAAGGCTAACTCCAAAATGAGCAAGCATATGGACATATTTCACTAACTCTTTCCTCCTGTTCTTTACATGGGACATACTCTCATGGATATCCTACTATGAGAATCTGCCACTACATTGGCCTTGCCCCGATTATAAAGGACAGTCATGTCATAGTCTATGAGAAGCTCTAGCCATCTCCTTTGTCGCAAATTCAAGTGCTTTTGAGTAAACATATACTGTATGATCTTGTGATTCATAAACACATCCACATGCACCCCATATAAATAGTTCCTCCTAATATTCAAGCAAACACCACTGCTACCAATTTTAGGTCATGTGTCGGATAATTCTTATCACGAGTCTTAAGTTGTCTAGAGGCATACGCAATGACCTTACCATGCCGCCTTATGTTGAGGTTCACAATATTCAAGGAAGGACCAGGGCCAAATAGGTTCATTATAAACAAATGGGTATGGTTAGCAGGTAAATCAAAGAAATATGGTCAATTACGGCTCAAACTTGGGATCAAGGGGCTCATGACCCTTTGGTAGGGTAACAAAAAAATGGCCTATGATAATCTCCTAACCAACCATCCTCAACCTATGCCGAGACCAACCAGGCAAGTTCTAGATCCTCAACAACATACTGCAACAAATACGAAGACCTCACTCACACATGGCACATGAACTATTTTCACTTTACGTGTCTGGTTTGTACATGGCTTAACAAGACTAGCATTATTCATAACTAAATGACATAAAATGATCCACAAAAATTACGCATTGTTGTCACAAATACATAGCAAATTTTTTTTAAACATGGTCAATTTTTCAAAAACAACAAAAGTAGTGCATATTCATTGGATGAGTATTCGAAAGTTATTTCCTAATAAAAAATATCACAACTAAAAACAAAAAATCCTAACACATGTCGGTTCTACTAGATCGCATGTTTGAGGGAAAAGAAACATGGAAAGAAAAACCCTCAAGAGAAAAAAATCTCCCAAAAATACAACTACACCCCCGCCCCCCCCTTTTTAAAAGGCCCAGGCTTAGTCCACTGAAGCATAAAATATAATCAAACAAGGGAGAATGACATACCTATGGCTTCTCAGATTTCGCCTCTGTCATCTCATGAAGGTGGTACCTCCGCGGTAGTAGTGGCGCTAGTGGTAGCCGAAGGCGCGCTCAGCGTGTGACAATGAAGTAGTGCACTCCCCCGCCCAGCGTGACTATAGCCGCTTGAATGGAACCGGGCTGAATGTGGCTCACCCGAAGGGTGCGGCCACTAGCAAGCTTTGGGCTGAGCTGGTGGTGGTTCCCGCTGCTCTAACTCTCATGCAGCTTAATGTGCTCTCCTCATTAGCTCGCATACTCTCGGCTCTAGTGCGCTTGCACTCTTTCTTCTCCTTCTTTCTCTTCTTTTTAAACTCATCACCAACATCTTCAACAGTTCTCTTCTTTCCTTTATCACTGGCTGCAGTTGGCGCCCAGTATGATGCCAAGTCAATATCCTCCTCAAGCTCTTGCATCCAGATGCGGAAGAGTGGGGGGCATGTGGTTGGCTACCTTAAAGACAACTCGACCACTTCAGCTCAGAAAAAGAGCCCCCAACTCCGCATGGAGATTGCTACAGTGTACGACTGCTCTGCCATCCTCAAGATAAGTCACTCTCAAAACTATCAGACGTGCATCCAAGGGCCTGATACGCTGCATATATCTAAGTTTTGACCCATGGCTTTACATTCTCCATCATTGCACAGATTTTGCGCTCGGCCATGGTCAATCCTTGCCAACACGGAAATCTCTGTTACCAAGATGTACCTGTTGGAGTCTGCATGCCACTGGGCGGTGTAGCTGAGTCTTCAGGAGCTTACTCACCGAATGACAGGCATACGCGCCGGTGTCTCGCTCCGCTCTTGAGTACTAGGGACATTCACCTATACGTCCCTGGCATTTGGCTAGCAGGATGGCTATGAGCATTACGGATCTACTTGCAGCAGGTTCATCTCATACTGGATAAGGCCTATTTCTGCAATTCCTTGTCCTCCGATCAATCTAACATCACCCCGTTGTACTCTCCGCCTCCATGCACAAGCTGTATACAAGGCTTGGGAATGGAATAGTAGTGCTTACTTCCACTTCCCTGTCTCATATCTTGGTTGATGTTAAGAGGGTAGCGGGACATGAGGCATTCCATCAATGTCGCTCTATCATCACTCAGCGTGTTATCATTGACTTTGTGCACTAATCGATGTCTCTGTGTCCAGCAGGCCTTTGCAATGAAGTTCAATGAATTCTTTGTCACCTTAACGACCTGTAACCCACTCGGCCTCGTCCTTGTTCTCATCTATCACCTATGCCAGCCATTCTGTGCCTCCGTCGCTCACCCACCTTTCAGGACACTGATTTACTTTATTTCCTCAGCCCTGTAGTCATACTATGGGGTTATCCTAGTTAGTCTGAGACTGAGGTCCATGCAGCATCCATGCAATAGTCCAATCGAATACATCTACTAATCTCCCTCAAACTAGAACACTCTCCAAGAAAGGCTTCTCCTTTGTCTTTTTCCCTCCTTTGCTTTCTCCTCCATTGTGGCTAGGTAGTTGGTGTAGAACTCACGACTTGATCTTCTCTGTGTATTGTGTAGGGGTCTTGGCCATCCAATCTAAACTATAGAAGCTAAAGACACGCTTCATCTCCTCAACTTCATTCAAGGTATTAGTGAGGATCCCATGGTTCTTCTTGGATGCTTCTTCTTTGTTTGTTTTTGGTGGTGATAGTGATGGCTTGTTCATATATCTCTTTAGCACCCAACACTCTCCCGCCACATTGTTCAGTTCTCTATGGTAGGGGGTCTCCTCCTCCGCTTCTTCCTCATTGCTTTTGCATCATTCTAGGTCCCTTCTGACTCTTCCTTAGTGTTGGAGTCGGTTCCCAACCTTTGTTTTCTCTCTAGCTCCCTCTTTAGACTGAGGATCTTGGCAGATGTGGCCATGGTTGCTTCGGCTTGGGCCTTTGCTCTTTAGTGGTTCTTGTCCCATCGATTATGCGAGGTGTCTGCCAGTAATCCTTAAGTGAACCACTAGGTGAATCTCGGCTGATTAGACTCTAAGAGACCGTTGTTCCATCTATCGATATCCTGGCGGCTTGTGCTTTGTTTGCCATGCATTTGTATGTCATTGTACCTGGTGAAGAGGTTAGCATTAAATTTTTGAAAAAGAAAATCAGATAGAAGAAGTTAAGTATCTCATCTCGGGTCCCTCCAGTATGAGTCATTGCCTCAAAGGTACAACTCAGTGAAGCCTGATGGTGCTCATGATTGTAGATAAGGCTCGTACCACGAGTACGATCCGTATGTTGATTCGTCACGATAAAGTCCCATTTTGCATAAATTTTGTTTTTCACCACACTCGTGGTACGACCCATAGGTCGATTCCACGAGTCATAGAATGGGCTTCCCAGGTCAGTTTTTTCAAGATAAAATTAATTTACAGGCACTCTGTGCAACTCGTAGTGTCAACCTCGACTGTGCGGCTAACGTACCCTTTTTCAGCCCATTTTTATGATTGTTTTTGATCAGTGTGTAGGTGTTTGTTTTGCACATTTTTGGGTACTCAGATTTCCCCCACGTCTAGCATTTTTGTAAAATCCCTTTTACACCACTTAATCCTCCACCGTAACTCCTTTAGGTGTTCTTGGTTCAAAATTCAATCAATTTCCAGTGGGTTTTTGCTCGAGTTGGAGCTTTTCGCACATACCCATTGATTCTTATGGGTTTTCGATCCCCTTAAGTTCACTTTCAAGCATTAAGAACTTAGAATGTAAATCACTTACTTGATTGTCGATTCATAGGCTGGAAATCAGCAGGGCTTTGCACACTTAGTTGAAGAAAGGATATCGAGCATAATTTCTTGATGATGGGAAGCTACGGGTGTTGGGAAGAGGGTTCTCAAGTCGTGGTTCGTGGGTTTTGGGGTGTTCGCGTGGGAAGATTGTTTATTTTGAAGTTTAAGTAGGTGAGGGCCAATTTAAAAATCTGGGCCGCATCGGGTAAGTCGACCGTCACGACTCGTACTACCAATTAAGTAGAAGTGACCCTACGACTCCTCCCTAGCTAAATGACTTTAGCCACGAGAGAACCTCATGACCTACGAGTGCATCCCAGACTCGTACCATTGAGGTAAGAATCCATCGATGAATCGTTAATCGAAAGGGCTTTATAGTTTTCTCTCTTCACCTCTTCCACAATACATACGATCTCACTCAGATAAATGTGAGATCTGAGCGCGACCAGATTTTTCAGCCACCTGTTTTATTTCCCTGCACACTGAGCACACATAAGTTCCAATAACTTGGGTTGCCTCCCAACAAGAACTTGATTTAACGTTGCAGCATGACAGCGGGTGGTGCAGTTACTAAAATTTCTGAAACCACCACTTGGGTTGCCTCCCGAGCGCCGATTGCGTCGTGGCACCACGCAAGTCTCTTGACTACTCAAAATTCATCCAGTCACTAAATTTTTCGTTTTGTTACCTGGTGCAGATTTTTCTATTATCTCTAATTCAGCCTCAGGTCTGATCTTAGGGACTATTGGGTGTTACATTATATCCCCGCGAAAATTCATCCTTAAATCTGATTAAGCATAATGGAAGGTGAAGAGCGCAATCTCAAGGCGAACAGCATAGGTGGCCACGACAAGTGACCGACTACGGACTGATTCACATGACTGAGTTGAATTCATGATGCTTACAGGCATGCTACAAAATGAAAGAAAAATAGAGACATGAGCCGGACATGAAATGACATATAGTACTAAGAGGAAAGCTGGTACCTTATACTAAATTGAGCAAAAGAAGGTAAAAGATCATATCTATGTCTTCTTCCCACGTACCTCCCTCAACAAGATGATATCTCCACAAAACCGTCACTGAAGCTACTCTCGTATTTCTCAACTTTCGAACCTTACGATCAAGGATTTGAACCCAGGAACCTCCTCATAAGTAAGACATCCACGCACACGAGGCTTTCTATCAAACAGGTTGGGTTGCCAGTGCTTTTTTCCGCCAGAGATACATAGAAAACTGGATGCACCGAAGCTAACTCTGTTGGTAGCTCCAACTCATATGCCACCTTGCGAACTTGCCTCAGAATCCTGTAAGGACCAACATATCGGGGACTTAGCTTCTCTTTCTTTCTGAACCTCATCACTCCGTTTCATGAGGTCTCCTTCGAGAAAGACCAATCATCATCCTCAAACTCAAGCTCTCTCACCTATAATCCACATAAGATTTGGCCCGACTACGAAATTTGTCTTGACCTCTATCTAATAAACTAAACTTTCTCCATTCCCTTGTGAATTGAATTTGGCCCTATCCAATGTAGCCTCACCTACCTCAAATCATCCAAAGGAGACCTATACCTCCACTGACCCAGAAGAGCCTCAAACGGAACCATCTAAAAAGTGGTAAACATTGTTGTAGGAAAACTTGATGTGTGGAAAGTGATTATCCCGACTTTCCTTTAATTAATCACACATGCTCTTTAACATGTCCTCAAGAGTTTAGATGAGTCACCGCTCGGCTTGTCCATCTTTCTATGGGTGAAAGGTTGTGCTGAGCTTCACTTGTGTACCAAGGACCCTTTGAAATGATCTCTAATGTTGAGAGGCGAAATAAATTATCCTATTTGAGATGATGGATAAAGAGATTCATAATGAAGCCGAACCAACTTCTGAATGTACAATCTAGCCTAATCCTTTGCTAAATCGGTAGTTCTGATCAGTAAATGGGATGATTTGGTCAACCTATCACGACCGCACATATGAAGTCATCATACTATCGACATGTACGAGGCAAGCTTGTAATGAAGTCCATATTGATCTCCTTCCACTTCAAAGTAGGAATGCAAATATTCTGAAGCATAACTCTTGGTCTTTGATGCTTTCCCTTCACCTATTGGCAATTCAATTACTTAACCACAAACTCTTCTATGTCCTTCTTCATGCCATTCCAGCTATACACTTCCCGTAAGTCACTAATTTACATCTTGATGGTACTGGATGGATAAAGTACCGAGAACCATGAGCCTCATTTAACATCCACTCTCTCAAGTCATCTACAGCCAGCACACATAATCAGCCCTGATATCAGAATTACCATCTCCTCCTTGGGAGAAAATCTCCACTTTCTAATTTAGTACTTCTTCCTTGACTTCACTAGGATAGGATACTCATTTTGCCTAGCTTTGGCTTCCGGCACCATTGAAGATTCGGACCCATTTTGAGCAATAACACCACCATCCATAGAATGCATAACGCGAACCTAAATGAGAAAGCATGGACAAACTACACAATTCCTCTCTCCCATCCTCGACATAAGACACTCTCCATGGACAATCTACTAAACGCATCCGCCACTACATTGCACTTGCTTGGATTATAAGAACACTCACGTCATAATCCTTGGGAAGTTCTAGCCACCCTCCTTTGCCACAAATTCAAGTCCTTCTGGTGAACACGTATTGGGAAGGATTGCAGCGGCCCCTAAACATCCATATGACCCCATACAAATAGCATTACCAAATCATCGTGCAAAACCACAGTATAGCAAATCTAGTTCATGTGTCGGATAATATTTCTCATGAGTTTTAAGTTTTCTTGAGGCATACACAATGATCTTACCATGATGCATCAACACACATCTAAGACAAACCCTAGAGACATCTGTCTGAACAATACCATCCAGTACCCTCTCAGTGGGGTCAATACGTAGGCGAAGTGAGTCGAGTCTTCAACTCCTTAAAACTCTTATCACAAGCATCTGACCACTGAAATTGACCTTTTCTAGGTCAACTTAGTAAACGGTGCTGCAATGGATTAAAATCCCTCTACGAACCTTATGTAGTGGCGGCTAAACCCAAAAAGCTCCTAATATCTATTGGTGATATGTCTAGGCAAATTCTTCACCGCCTCTATCTTTTTGAGAGTCCACCTGAACACCCTCACTAGACACCACATGACCCAAGAATGCTACTAGGTTAAGCCAACACCCACACTTGTTGAATATGGAAAGCGGTGGCGATCCACACAGTGCAACACAATCCTCAAATGAGCGGCATGCTCCTCCTTGCTTTCCAGTATGAGAATATAATCTACGAAGACAATCATGAACATATCAAAATACTACTTGATCACCTAGTTCATCCAATCCATAAAATCTACAAGACCATTCATTCGTCAAAAAGATATAACTCTAGACACCTGGCGAAGCCATACGAGTCCTGAGAAGGCCATCTTGAGTTTCGCTCTGTAACTCTAAGTTGATGATAACCCGGTTGGGTCTACATTTGAAAAACACTTAGCACCTGTAGGCTTGTCAAACAAGTTACTAATCTGGGAAGGGATACTTATTCATGATCATTATCATGTTCATCTACCAATAGTCAATGCACATTCTAATGGAACCATCCTTCTTTCGAACAAAGAGAACTAGAGAACGAGGATTACTGAGCTGATGAAACCATTGTCAAGAGATCCTTCAGCTGCTCTTTCCACCTTTAATTTGGCTAAAATTGTCTGTATGGAGAAATGGATATAGGTTGCGTATCAAGAAGAAACTCAATACCAAAGTCAATCTCCCTCTTGGCGGGGATTCCCAGTGAATGTCTGGAAACACGTACGGATACTCACGTACTATAGGAACAGTGAAGAGTCGGGGTCTCAAGCGTAGCATCCTTAGCAATGGATGGTACACACAGCCCTTGGAGATCATCTCTTCCAGCCTTGAGATAGGAAAAAAGTGACCTACGACTGTGAACTATCCTTCTACTCTAGGTAGTTCACGAAAACTAGAACTCTACCGTATGGAGTTCGACAATTAGTAAGAACATAATAAGCATGTAATACACATACAGCATATAACATCAATGTCGGTCATATCTAACTCTACCAAATTGGATAAGGTGACATTCTGAAGAATCGTGATAGAGCAATTTCTGTATGCCCATCGAGCAAAAGCGACTCACCAATAGGAGTAGAGGTAGAAGGTTTGGCCAGATTTTGGGAATGACTCAAATCTACTTGACAACATAAGGATTCACGAATGACAAAATAACGCCTGGATGTGACAATGTATCGACTTCCTTGATGGAATACTCATAACATACAAATAACTATATCAGGAGAGACATATCAGGAGAGACCTCCTGGTCCAATCGAGAAGATAGTGCATAGAACCTGTTCTGATACTGGTTGCCACCCACACTTGAAGATGCGCCCTGTTGAGATGGGAAAGGTGCTTGAGCTGCTGAAGTTGTAGTTGGGGCAGGACTTCATTTGTAGCCGTGCCTAGTTGAAGGAAAATCTCTGAGCATATGTTTGGGCTTGCCACACTCGAAACAACCATTTTTACGAACCAAGCACTCGCGAGGGTGCTTCCTGCCAGACTTCCTAGAAGCTGGAAAAGTGTGTTCCCCTGACATGCTCCTCTGACCCCTCATGCCTGACGCTCTGCTTCTCTGATCTCCACACGGTCTGGATGGAACACTGGTTGATGAGGCAGCTAGGGCTGACGACCTCTAATGGAACTGAGAGCATTGTACATCACTGAATCTATGATGAAAGTGCCAATGACTCTTTGTCCTTGCCCTCTTAGCCACTCTATCCTTCCCCTTCATCTGCTTTGCCTCTATTTGCTGGGCATATATGATCATCTAGGAGAAATCTATATCATTGATCAGCATGGCGGTCCTGCACTCTTTGACCTGTGAATTTGCTACTGCAATCACAAACTTACTCATATGAGCCCTCACATCAGCAACCATCTCTGGTGCATACTTGGACAACCGAGCGAACTCCAAGGAGTACTCCTAGGTAGTCATGTTTTTCTGCTTCAGATTGACGAACTCAGCTACCTTTGCCTCCCTCAACCCCTTAGGACAAAAACTGTCAAAGAAAGCAATTAAAAACTTTTCATGACCCGAACGTAGACCGGGATCATAACATGGGACAAGGAGCTTCGAGAGGCCCCAAGTCGACCCATGGCATGAGCATACATCTAATTTATTCACATAAGTGGAAGACTTAACATAAGGAATATCGGGAAAATAACGAATCATGACATATCAAACCGGCAGAATCACTTAGACATACATAAGCTGAATTCTATACTTTTTCTGAAAGCCTCTACTACAATGATGGGTTGTTGGGACAACACCCCTAACTAACTCGAACATGTTTCATAAAACATAAAGTAGTAACATTTCTATCAAATATCCCTCGAAACATGAGGACTCACCAATACGCTAAAAGCAAACTATGAGACGATCTAAGCATGCGGGTGAGCTTGAGAGCTAAGTCCTATATCATTAAATGATACAACATAGAAAGTATATGGTCAGTACGTGGAATGTACCGAGTATGCAAGGCAAGTAAAATGGACATTTAAAATATATTTAAAACACATAAATGATCAGAAGAGTAGGACATCATGCTCATATCATAAACATGGTAATATAACATAAGGCTCAAGGTTTTAAAGACATTCGTAATACAACATAATCGTAATCATAGGAGGAAAAGCTTAACTTAATCATGACTTGAGCAAAAATACATATTCATAAGAATTCATAAATCATGAGGAATAGTGAGAGATTCTCGTAACCGACATACCCCATATGAGCACACATGAAATCCGACATGTAAAACCT
The DNA here is from genome assembly GCA_018107945.1 of Datura stramonium. Classification (NCBI taxonomy): domain Eukaryota; kingdom Viridiplantae; phylum Streptophyta; class Magnoliopsida; order Solanales; family Solanaceae; genus Datura; species Datura stramonium. Next base: position 73,972 of record JACEIK010007272.1, read on the forward strand.
AGTTGGGAGGTCGTTCGTCCCTTTCCAAGGGCAGAACCATGAAAGGGCGTGATGTCAGCATGAAAAGGGCCAATTGGGGATGGGGACAGTCACAATGGAGGTCCCAACATACCTACGGTGGCACGTAATATATGAGATTTGAGGTGTAATCTGATCCCCGAACCTACTCAGTGTTCGATACTACTCCCAAAACATATATAGTGCTCATAGTATAACATACATGAATTCATGGGCTAGTTAAATCATGAAAATCATAAACATGCTTGTACATACGTGAACTAGCCATGACATAGTGCCAGTTAGTCGGCCAAAACATAATTCATGAATTATAGTGTTCATGCATACTTGTAAATCATGCATATAGCTTGAAATTCATTAAATCGTGATGGGTAATAGATTAATTCCATAATTTAAAGAATAATTCATGCTGAGCTTGTGAATATCATTATTGGAAAGGTAGATCGTAAATCGATTCATCATGGGTCATGCATAGTTAGGCTAAATTTAAAATAAATTGAAATTGAAAACATTATAAATAATTTAAATCATAAAAGTTGGCCAAAAACCCTCAGAGTATATAAGATTCAGAAATCACGAAGCCCATTAATAATCATTAGATTTTTATATAAATCTACTTCAAAACCCCATAAATTATTGATAGAATTTTAATGAAATCGTAGAGACATGGCATGGGTGTGAAAGGAAACACTCATTGATAGCCTTACATACCTGAAAACTAATGGTTCTTAACCCCCCTTGAATGCCCCAGAAAGAATTGGAAGGTTTTGAAGAGAAAAGCTTTCAATCACCGTGTGATCACCTCTCCATACTCTTGCATGCATGAATGGGGACTTAGAATAAATTATCCCCTAAAAACCCACCTTCTATAAGCTAAAACGACATAGTTTAGGGTCTCATAGAGTAGAAATGTCAAAAATGCCCTTAATGAATTTGCCTTGAAAACTGTCCAGATTGGACAAAAGGATGGAACCAACGGGTCGTTGGAAGGAACGACGACTCGTTGTGTTGCTCGTCGTTTGCACTGCTTAGACTTGCCTCCAGAATTGAACAACGGACGGATGAGAAAACATGTCCTCTGAAATAACGGATCATTACATCGACCATTTTTGCCTCTTCACAAAATCTGAACCTCCTGACCACGTGCCCCACCACGACTCGTGGTTGCTTCCAATGAGTTGTGGTTTTGATCCGTCACATACACTAGAAATCATGGCAACCAAACAAGGACCGGAAACCACGGGTCCTTTCTCCTAACAATGAGTCGTTGGACGACCCGTTGTATCCCATCTGCTGAACCCAGCCTCCTCCAATGCCTGCTAACAATGTCTCATTGTCTCGAACAACGAGTCGTTGTGTTGTCTGTCGTCTCCACTTCCACCCAAACTTCCCTCACCACGACTGAATACAAAGACCCGTGGTTATAGACCATGAGTCGTTAGGTTGCCCGTTATGTGATATTTTCCCAGTTTCAGCAGTTTTCAACTTTTAGCTCCTGGGTCTACTCCTAGGAACTTTCTGGGTATTACAATATCTCCCCTTTGGGAACATTTATCCTCGAATGTAGGAAGCAAGTAGAAAACAGAAACATGAAATTATCATACTCAAATACTTATCATTTAAATTGAAAACTGGCGGAATGACTACCTCCGAAAAGAACTACACAACTGAACCGAATTTAGACATCACATGAATCTATCATAACATAAATAAAACTTGTGCACATGAACTGAACATGGAAACTGATTAGAGAATTAGGGAAAAACTGATACCTCAAACTGAAACTGAGCCGATAGAGAACAAGTGAGGGTATTTATCCATCATATTATCTTAGGCTTCCCATGTAGCTTCCTCAACATGATGATTTTTCCGTAACACCTTTACTGAAGCTACCTCTTTGTTCCTCAGCCTCCGAACCTGATGATCCAAGATTCCAACTGGAATTTCCTCATAACTGAGGCAATCTCTCACACAAACACTTTCCACCGAAACTACTATGGCTGGATCTCCCAAGTATTTCTTCGAGAGCAATACATGAAAGATGGGATGAACTGAAGATAACTCTGATGGCAAGTCAAACTCATACACTACCTTACTAACTCTTCTCATAACACTGTAGGGACCAACATAGCGGGGGATGAGTTTTCCTTTCCTCCCGAACCGCATGATTCGCTTCATGGGAGGCACCTTCAAAAATACCCAATCATCCACCTTGAACTCCAACTCTCTCCTCCTCACATCAGCATATGACTTTTGACGACTTTGAGATATTTTTCAGCCTGTCCCTTATCAACTGAACCTTTACCATAGCCTCATGAACCGAATCTGGCCCTATCATAGCTGCCTCACCAACTTCAAACCATCCGATGGGCGATCTACATCTCTGCCCATAGAGAGCCTCGAACGGTGCCATTTGGATACTGGAGTGATAGCTATCATTGAAAGCAAACTCGATCAGGGGAAAGTGATCATCCCAACTACCTTTAAAGTCCATCACACATGTTCTCAACATGTCTTCGATAGTTTGGATTGTTCACTCCTCCTGAAAATCCGTTTGCGGATGAAATGTTGTGTTGAGTTTAACCAGAGTCCAAAGACCTTTTTTAAAAGACCGCCAAAACTGAGAGGTAAATTGAGTACCTCGGTCTAAGATAATAGAAAAAGGCACTCCATGTAATCGCACCAACTCCCAGATACACAGTTTTGCAAGATCAACCACTGAATCTGTGGTTTTCACCGGTAGGAAATGTGCAGCCTTAGTCAACCTGTCAACCACCACCCAAATAAAATCATAGTGTCGGCGAGTACAACGTAGGACTATAATGAAATCCATATTAATCTCTTCCCACTTTCAAGTGGGAATGCTAATATCATAAAGTACGCCTCCCGGCCTTTGATGCTCGACTTTCACTTGCTGACAGTTCGGACACTTGGCTACGAATTCTGCAACATCCTTCTTCATGTCGTTCCACCAATATATTTCCCACAAATCATGATACATCTTGGTGGCACCCAGATGGATAGAATACCTGGATCCATGTGCCTCATGCAATATCCGATCCCTCAAATTATCAATATCTTGAACATATAGACGGCCTTGTTACTACAACACCCATGTCCCCCTTGGGAGAAAACCTCCACCTTTTGACTCCGAAGGGCTTCTTTTAGCTTTACCAACATCGAATCCTCATCTTGTCTAGCTTTCACTTGAATCAACAACGACGATTCGGACCCATTTTGCATAACAACACCGCCATCAGCCGAGTCGACCAATCTAACTCCCAACCTTGCAAGTCAATGGACATCTTTCACCAACTCTTTCTTTCCCTCATCCACGTGGGACACACTCTCCATAGAGAGCCTACTAAGTGCATCCGCTACCACATTAGCCTTATGGTAAAGAACACTCATATTGTAGTCCTTGAGTAGCTCCAACCACCTTCTTTGCCGAAGATTGAGACATATCTGTGTGAACACATATTGAAAGCTCTTGTGATACATAAATACATCTATGCGGACCCCATACAAGTATTGCCGCCATATATTCAATGTGAACACCACTGCGACCAACTAAAGATCATGGGTTGGGTAATTTTTCTCATGGATTTTCAACTGTCCTAAGGCATATGCTATCACTTTTCCATGCTGCATAAACACACACGAAGTCCGATTCTCGAAGAATCATAATGCACCACAAAACCATCGGTACCCTCGGGGGCAGGGTCAACATTAATGCTAAAGTGAGTCAAGTCTTCAACTCTTGGATGCTCTTCTCACAAGCCTCCGACAATTAGAACTTTACCTTCTTCTGAGTCAACTTGGTCAAAGGTGCTGCAATTGATGAAAAACCCTCTATGAATATCTGGTAGTAGCTGATCACGGGAAAAAATATAGGGCCCGTGATACACTTTATAGCTTAAATTAGTCGTGTTGTCTAAGTTATTTTATACATTTTCATGTGATTTTATGTAAA
>JACEIK010007273.1:10905-77949 GCA_018107945.1 Datura stramonium
TAACTCTATGTTGCTCCTAGAGTAATTTCAGAATATTTCGTTGACCAAACCTAGACTTAATTATTCTCAATCGAAAATGTCTATAACCAACACTTTAGGTCTTTAGGAACACACTAGAAATGGATAGTTAGAGGAATGGGTCCAGTCCCTGTGGGTTCAACAATCCAGTTCTTAAAAAGAGCCACTATATTACTTGCACGACCCGTACACTTGCGGACGTGCTCGATGTGAAAAAGAGTCGTCAACTAGCTCTGGGGCGTATTTTGACAAGGGAGTGAACTCGAGAGCATACTCCTGCACCATCATTCTTCCCTGCGTCAAATTCACAAATTCTGCTTCCTTTAACTCCCTCATCTCCCGAGGAAAGAATCGATCTAGGAACGTCGTGTGAAATTCCTCCCAAGTAACTGGTCCTGCTCCTGTGGCCCTAGCGTCTCTCCATTGTTTGAACCATATATGTGCTATCCCTTTCAGCTGATACGAGGCCAACTCTGCACATTCAACCCCATTCACCCCCATAACCTGGGTGACCTTCACAATCTCATCAATAAACTCGTGTGGGTCCTCATCCACTTTGGACCCAAGGAACTCCAAAGGGTTCATCCTCAAGAAATCTCTAATCCAGGCCGCTGTTGCATTGCCATTCTGTGGGATATGTGCAACATCCTGCTGGTTGACCTGAGCGGTCAAGGCCTGCGCCAATATCTGGATAGCCGCCCAAAACTCTGCGTGGGCAACTGGCTCTAATGCCTGGGGCTCCTGAACAGGTGGGGCCTGCTGATGCCCATGATCATTTCAATCTCCGTGTCCTTCACCGATCCCATTTCTTCTTCTGTTCATTCTTCAATCATGAATAGCACGAATTAGGAGCGTAGAAACACATTTCCTCGCACGATGTAGATCATGAAAGAAAGAAACATTTCCTAAACGTCTCATAGCCTCTTCGTCATAAGTGTGGCGTGCTTCACACCCATGAAAAATACTCCACTTAACGCGGCTTTCAAACACCCTAGGAGACTCTCAAACCTATGGCTCTGATACCAAGTTTGTCACGACCTGAACGCAGGCTCGGATGGTAACACGGGACAAGGAACTCCGAGAGGCCCCAAGTCGACCCATGGTATAAGCATACATCTAACTTCATTCACTTTGAGAGAAATACTGAATATAAGGCATAGAGGAAACATAAACATAACATAACATAGCATAACAAAAGGAATCACTAGACATGCACGCAAGCTGAGTACTATATACTGTCTGAAAATTTCTACTATGTAAGATGGGTTGATGGGACAGCACCCCAAACTAAACCCAGCCAAATACTGTAACATAGAATACCATAAGCGTCTAGTCAATGACCCTCGAAACATGAGGATTCACCAATAAAGCTGAGAGCGAACTCTGGGATGGACTAAGAATGAGGATGAGCCTGAGAGCCAAGTCCTGTATCATGAAATGATACAACATAGAAAGTATGCGGTCAGTACGTGGAATGTACCGAGTATGCAAGGTAAGTAAAATGGACATTTAAGACATGCAAAAATCCATAAAACATCAGAAGAGTGAGACATCATGCTTATATCATAATCATCGTAACATAACATAAGGCTCAAGGTTTTCAAATTATTCGTAAACCATTCATTTTCATAATCACAAGAGAAACTTTATCAAACCATCACTTGAGCCGATATCGTGAATATAAAAATGCATAAAAGCATGCGGAACAATGGGAGGACTCTTCATAATCGACACCATCATGGTAGAGCCTTTCACGATGCCCCAACTATCTCATTTAAGTGGGCAGAGTCACCCCTGGCTTGCCAAGCGAGGGATGTGCATTATGTGATATCACGAAAAGAGGGGATCATTGTCATTATAATGTATCATTATAAACCCATGGTGGCACATGGTTATGAGACACCGACGTAGTCCTTTGAATGCCGGGCTGCTCAGTGCTACACACGGCTCCCAAAAACATGCATAATAGGCTTATACGTAAATCAGGATCATCATTCATTGATCCCCATTAAAACATTATTACCCAAGAATCGAAGGCTCTTTAGTTGGCCAACATCATAAATCGATAAATCATGAAAGCCATTTCATAAACCATAATCATTCTTCATCATGTGGAAATTTCCCATTACTTCACCATGCTTTACGATACTCAATTCATTCGAAAACATGCTTATAAACATGGCTAACTTGAAAACATACTTTTCATCATCAATAGTTCATAAATCATAAAGCCCATGCATACTTGAAGATCATGTATATAACTTGTAAATCATTAAATCATGTTGGGTATTTGAATAAATCCATATTTAAAATCACAAATCATGTTGGGTTCATAAATATCAATAATAGAAGAGAAGATCATAAACCGATTCATCATAGACCATGCATAATTAGGATTAGTTAATTAGAAATTGAAATCAATAATTTTATAAGTAAAATAAATTGTAAAATATGATCAAAATCCATAAAATATGATGAAATTCTAAATCATAAAAGCAATTAGCAAATCATTAGATTTTCACAAAAATTGAATTCAAAACCCCATGGGATTTTTGATAGATTTTAATAATTTAATAGAGAATGGGAATGAGTGTGAACGGAAGCACCCATTCGTAACCCCACATACCTGGGTACGATCATATTCTAGAGTACTTGAATGCCCAAGGATGAATTGATAGGGAAAAGCTTGAATCTATGCTTGATCGCTCTAGAATTCTCTTAATTTTGCATGAATGAGAATGAATAGATTAGGGGGACTTAGCCTATCTTAACATACTCATAAAAATACATAAAACGACTTAGTTTAGGGCCTTAGAGCATAGAAAGGTCTAAAATACCCTTAATGATTTCAACCTGAAAATCTGCACAGGTCAAACCAACAGGTATACCAACGAGTCGTTGGAAGCCACCATGACTCGTGGTATGGGCCGTCATATACACTGCCCAGGCCCTGGTTCCGGAATAATACCACGGCTCGACAAGATGCCTCGTCCTTTGATCTGACGGACCATTGGTTCGATTGTTTCTTGCCTCCTTAATACCCTGAGCCTTTCCTTCACAACGAGCCTCATCACGACTCGTTGTTTCCTCTAACGAGTCGTGGTACCCGTATGTTATGTCCATTGGAGATGCTGACAACTTAGACAATGATTGGTGACAACGGGTCGTTGGATGACTCGTTACTTCCCCAACTGCCCAGGCAGTGTTACCCACGAGTACAAACGACCACTCATTGTTTCAAGAAACGAGTCATTACTCTACCCGTTATATCCACTGCCACTCGGACTCCTTAAACTACAACTGGCTCCAATGGGTTATTGGTTGGACCAACGATCCGTTGGGTCGTCCATCTTGAGCATTTTTTCCCAATTTTAGCCAACTTCAAATTTTGATCTTGTTTCTAATCTTAGGAATTTTTGGGGTATCACATGACCCATTCTAAATAATAAAACCACCATTTGTCGAGTCAACAAGGCGAACCCCTAAACAAGCAAGCCTGTGGACATCCTTTGCTAACTCCTTCCTCCCATCCTTAACATGAGACACACTCTATGGACAGCTTATTAAGAACATTAGCCACAACATTGGCCTTACTTGGATGATAAAGGACACTCATGTCAGTCCTTGAGAAGCTCTAGCCACCTCCTTTATCGAAAATTAGGCCCTTCTTAGTGAACACATACTGAAGGCTCTTGTGGTCCGTGAACACATCTACATGCACCCCATACAAGTAATGCCTCCAAATATTTAATGAAAATACCACAACTGCCAACTCTAGGTCATGTGTCGGGTAATTCTTCTCATGAGTCTTAAATTATCTAGAAGCATACATAATTCATCAACACACAACCAATACCAACCCTAGAGGCATCACAATACACAACAAAACCATCCGTGCCCTCTGGTATGGTCAATACTGGAGCTGAAGTGAGTCGAGTCTTTAGCTCCTGAAAACTCTTCTCACAAGCATCCGATCATTGAAATTTGACCTTCTTCTAGGTCAACTAAGTCAATGGTACTGCAATGGATGAAAATCCCTCAGGGAATCTCCTGTAGTAGCTAGCTAAACCTAAAGAGCTCCTAATGTCAGAGGGACTAACTAGTCTAGGCCAATTCTCACTGCTTTAATCTTTTGACAGTCCACCTGCACACACTCATTAGAAACCACATGGCCCAAAAATGCTACTGAGTTCAGCTAAAATTCACACTTGTTGAATTTATCAAATAGTTGGTGATCCTTGAGAGTCTATTACACAATCCTCAAATAAGCGACATGCTCCTCCTCGCTCCGAGAGTATATGAGTATATCATCTATGAAGACAATCACGAACATATCCAAATACTATTTGAACACACTATTCATTAAGTCCACATAACTACGAACTCATAGTGACCATACTGAGTCCTGAAGGCTGTCTTCGGGATGTCACTCTCTCTATCTTTGAGCTGATGATAGTCGGATCTGAGGTCTATCTTCGAGAAACTTAGCACCCTGAAGTTGGTCAAAAAAGTCATCAATCCTGGGGAGGGGATACTTGTTCTTTATTGTGACCTTATTCTATTGCTGATAGTCAATGCACATTCTAAGGGAACCATCCATCTTTCGAACAAAGAGAACTAGAGCACCCTATCGGGATTTACTAGGCCTAATGAATCCCTTATCTCGGAGATCTTTCAATTTCTCTTTCAACTTTTTTAGCTCGGTTGAAGCCATTCTATAAGGAGGAATGGATATAGGTTGCGTATCAAGGAGCAGGTCAATACTAAAGTCAATCTCCCGCTCGGGAGGAACTCCTGGTAGATCATCTGGAAACACCTATGGGTAGTCACATACTATGGGAACTGACTGAAGAGTCAGGGTCTCGGACGTAGCATCCTTAACCCGAACTAGATGGTAGACACAATCTTTAGAAATCATCTTCCTGGTTTTGAGATAAGAAACAAAGCGACCTACAAGCACAACTGAACTACCTTTCCATTATTGGATTGGCTCACTTGAAAATCAGAACTCTACTATATGGGTTCTAAAATTCACTGAGGCGTAACATGCGTGCAACCAATCCATACCAAAGATAACATCAAAATCTATCATGGATAACTTTACTAGGTCGGTTGAGGTGACTTTTTGAAGGATTGTGACAGAGCAATTTCTGTACACCAGTTGAGCTATAACTGAGTCACCGACTAGAGTGTAGACTGAGAAGGGTTCTATCACAACCTGAGAGTACACCCGAATTGTAGACACGGGATGAGGAGCCCCAAGGGACCCCAAGTCAACCCATGGCATAAGCATATCACTAAACCATTCACATAAGGCGGAAGACTTAGCTTAATAATCATGAACTAAATGAAACCATGACATGAAATATAAGAAATAACAAAACATGATCCAAGCTTAAACAATTGATTACTACAAGTAGGTCTGAAAGACTTTAACCATAATAGATGGGTTGAAGGGACAATACCCCAACTAACCCCAACATTCTGTAAACTACAAGACAAACAATACCCAAACATGAAGCCCTCGAACAATGAGGACTCACCACTGAGAACTGAGAGCATATCTGAGAGAAGGCTAGGAGCGATGCTGAACCTGTGAACCAGAGCCTGTATCATAAAATGATACAACATAGAAAATATACGGGTCAGTACTTGGAAGGTACTAAGTATGCGAGGTATGCAAAACAATACTTGAAAACATAAAAGTTATAGGAGTGGGGACATCATGATCACAAAGACTGAAATCATAAATAAATCGTAAGGCTCAACGTTTCCAAAATATTCATGAACCTATTGTAGTCATAACATGAGGGAAAAAATTTCATAAAACACGACTTCAGCCAAAAGAACATAATCATACATGCATTAAAACATGAGGAACAGAGGGAGATTTCGATAATTGACATACCCCATATGAGCACACATGGAGCCCGACCTGTAAGCCTAGTCGAGAGGCCTTTCATACCTTGCCAAGGGTATGAACCATGACCTACAGTGGCACATAGTTCTGAGATTCGGAGCGTAACCTTGGCCGGTAACCTACTCGGTGTTACGTACTACTCCCAGAACATGCAACGTGCTTATAGAAAATTCATATATGACATGCATGACTAGTTAAATCATGATAATCATAACATGCTTGAGAATTCGTGATACTAGCCATGGAATTGGACCTATGGATAGACCAAAATCATAGTTCATGAATCATAAGCAACATGGGGGCATATCCCATATTTTCAATCATACTTGAAATGCTTAACTTTATAGGAAAAATGATCATAATAACATGAGTAATTGAAAACATGCTTAAAATTCAAAGATTCATATCATGCTTGAGAAATCACCGTAACCATGAATTTCACTAAAAATCCTAATGATTTGGACACATATGCTTTGAGAGATTAAATCATCAATTATTGAATGAAACAAGTGAAAACAGCCCAATAATTTGAACCCGTAAGTTTAGACATGCTACATCAAGCTCATACTGATTTTTGAGGAAACATGCATTTGGGTTATGACCCATCAAATCTTGGTAACTTTAAACATAGAATGAGTGAGAAATTGGGCATAGGTAGGGACTAAACCACCCATTCAAAACACCACACACCTGGAACTTCTCGATTCTTAACTCTCTTGAAAAGCCCTAGATGGAAACTTGAAAAACTTGAAGAAGAACACTTGAATCCCTTTCCTCTTACTTCTCTACTCTTATATGCATCAAATGAGGTTTATCATGAATGATTTCCCCTTAAAAGACCCTATCCTGACCTCAAAACGACATAGTTTAGGTCTTAGGAGTGTAGGAAATTACGAGATGACCCTTACTAATTCGCAGGAAATAACTGTCGGGAGACACCAACGGGCGACCTGACGACTCGTTACCAGGGACAATGAGTTTGGGTCATTTCGTCAAGTCTACTAGAATTTTTCACCTGGGCCCTTAACGGAGGACATTACGACTCATCCCCCGAGGCAACAACTCATTACCAGCTTCCGTCAAGTACGCTGCCTTATCCTTAATTAAATCCTCAACCTTACCCCACAGTGGACCTGACGACTCGTGGTGGCTGACCACGAGTCGTTCCCACGCCCGTGGGGACCTCGACTCCTCAGCCCAGTCCAACCTTCCCACGAGCCACCTGAAGACTAGTGGGGTCTCCTCACGAGTCGTCCGATGACTCGTTCTGCACTGCTACAACATTTTCAAAATTTCCCCCGTGTGACTCCCGGGTCTGATCCTTGGGTTCCTGGGGTATAACAGGTTCATATAGGATTTTAGGACTGACTTTGAAACTAAGAGCAACATGATGTGTTGTGAGTTTGTAGCACTTTCGACACTTAAAACTGAGACAATAGAATGGACATAGGTATGTTTATATGGATATAAGGCACTTTTACTTTGATTTCATGGAAAATAGGTGTTGGAGCAAAGATGTTCAAAAGAAGACTCAAAATGTAGAAAATCAACCAAAGTACCAGTTTCAATACGGGTCGTACCTTGATTGTATGAGACATACTGAGAACCATGATGAAAGTCAAAAGGATGAATTGGGAAGAAGGAAACCTACGATTCTCAATACGAGTCGTACCACAATGGTATGAGCCGTAACTGGAGTTGTGGAAATATTAAGTAGAAATTGCACAAAGGCAGACTCCTGGTACGGATGGACTCACGAATCGTGGCATCAATGTATAAATTGTACCAGGAGCCGTGGTAAACTTCAAAAGATTTTTAGTACTTGGAAGAACATCAAACACTATAGACAGTATGAGTCGTGGCAATAAGGTATGAGTCATATCACAACACTCGTGTGGAATTCCAGAAGATGTCAAAGTTCTCAGTGCCAAACCACGGCAGCAATGTAAAACTCGTTGGCGGAAGGTACAAGTCGTGCCAGGACACCAACACTTATCCATATCTATAGCAGCCAAGAAATTACACACAGTAGGTACGACCCGTACAATCCTGCTACGGGTCATAGGACAAATCGTGGCACAGTCGATACTAGATATGAAAAACTCCCTGTTATCTTAGGAAAAGATTTCTAATGTCTGTACAAATATCCTTTATGTTTTATTTTAGTTAGAGAAGGACAGAACTGAGTTATCTAACGTGTGAATAGTTAACATTGTGAATTTTTATCGAGTTCTGAGGAGCAATTCTTTGGATCAACTTCTTGATTTCTCACATTGTTCTTAGGTTGTTCTTGAATAATCAAATCTGATTTTCTTCTAGTCGTTGCTATAAGTATTTAATTATGTGTTTTTCTATGAATGTAAATTACAATCTTACAACCATGAAAGGCTAAAACCTCCACAACTAGGAGTTGTAGGAACCATGACGGATTAACAAACTAGGGTTGCACAAAAGTGATTCAAAACCAATGTGAAAAGCTTGTATTGTATTCTCTTCATGTTTAAATGTTTCTTAACAGTGTACAACGTTAGGATTTTCCCGAATTCTTTACTTGCTTGAGTCTAGAGACGTAGAGATTAGGAAAAGAGAATTACAATAAAGCCTTTATCTTTATGATCATTGTATTAACTTAAGTTGTGGTCGCAAGAGAGTTAAATTTGGTACATATTGATAATGGTTAGGAAAAAATCGCTGATGAGACCTGACCCGGTGATTGAGTATAGTCATCCAATAGGGACGAACCAGTTGTTTGGATGAACCCTAATTATCAGTTCTATAAGTAAGTATTTAAATTGATCACGTGTGTATACCCGAAGAAGTTACAAACCCATGGGAAACACTTACCCTAGTTGTTTCCAAATCTTGATTTAAATCACAAATTTAAATCTTTGCTTTACTATTGTTTTCTTGAATCCTCCAATTGGAGATAACTTACCAGCAAGTTCACTTATCGGTATTAGTCTAGATCTTCCTTATTCCCTGTGGGTTCGACCCAAACCTCTTAGTTTGGTTCTTTATTGACAATGTATGCTTCATACTTTGTCAAGAAGTGTGAGTTTGAGCGTTATCAAAAAGTGGCGCCGTTGCCGGAGAATATAGCTAAGATTAGATTAATTGCTTGTATTTGACATTTGGTTTTTATTTCTTGAATTACATTTTCTTTTTATTTTTGGATATCCACAGGTTGTTGCTTGGTGAATGCCAAGTACTCATCTGAGGGGAAACCCCTGATTCCGTTGGATCTCGAAACTGATGGAATGACTACCCCCAAAAATAACTACATAGCTGGACTGAATGCAGACATCACATACATGTATCATATCATAAAAAAAAACTTGCTCGCATGAACGGAACATGAAAAACTGAATAGAGGTTTAGGGAAAAAACTGATACCTCAAACTGAAACTGAGCCTGTAGGGAACAAATGGGAGTATTTAGCTGTTATACCCCAGATTTTTTTTTGATTATTATTTGATGGTTGTATGTCATAATAAGGGGATTATGGGTTGTATGTTTTCCGTAGGTGAGGAGGGAAACATGTGCAAAGGGAAAAGCGAAGAGTATGTGAAGTTTGTAAATAAGGGTCAACTTTAAATGGACATATCTCCNATGTGCAAAGGGAAAAGCGAAGAGTATGTGAAGTTTGTAAATAAGGGTCAACTTTAAATGGACATATCTCCAAATATATAATGATTCAGAGGTCCTATGGACTACAAAATGAAATATATTTGAGTCTAGTTTACAGTGAAAAAAACCGCTCGTCAATCGGAGTTCGAAGTAAAAAGTTATGCTCATTTGGAGACAGCACTGTCAGTTAGGAAAGCGCCCAGGCGCGCGGGCGCCGAGACAGGCAGGCAGCAGGCGCGCGCGCGCGCGAGGGCATGTCGCACGGGCTCCACCACCCCATGAACTGGCTGCAGGGTAATTCCTAAGCCTGTGTTCAGGTTTGCCACGCCCAAAACAAGCATCTGATCCCACCAAACACTTCCCCGAGTGGTTCTTGCCACAACTAGCACAAGATGGGAATGTGCGCTCTGTACGCATGCTATTCTGACCCCTCAAACTTGACGCCTTTCTCCTCTGATCATCTCGTGGCCTGGATGGGGTACTGGATGAAGATGGGGCTGGTGTAATAGACTTCTATTGGGACTGCTGGTGAGGCCCACCTCCTACCCTCGGTTGGGAAAACTTGTGGCTACCAGTTCTGGCCCTCTTGGCCTCTCTCTGCCTCATATGAGCTAAGCATAAAGGACTATCCATGGGTAATCCATATCATGATGAAGCATCGCTGCTATGTAGTCCTTATCCAGATACTCGGCTACTCCCTGCACAAATCTTCTCACCTGCGCCCTCTAGTCCATCACTAACACCGAGGCATACTTTGAAAGGCGAGTGAACTCAAGTGAATATTCTAGCACCTTTATATTTCCCTGTTTGAGATTCACAAACTCAGCTGCTTTCAATTCCCTTATCTCCCGAGGGAAGAACTTGTCGAGAAAGGCCATGTGGAACTCTTCCCAGCTGATAGAGCCTGCTTCCGCTGCCCTGCTGTCCTTCCATTGCTTATACCAAATATAAGAGACCTCCTTTAGCTAATAAGAGGCCAACTCAACACACTCTTCATTTTCCACCCCCATAACTTGGGTGACCTTCAAGATCCCCTCAATAAACTCGTATGGATCCTTATCCAACTTTGATCACATGAACTCGGGAGGGTTCATCCTCAAAAAGTGTCTAATCTGAGCTGGCACTGCGTTACCATTCTGTGGGACATGGGAAACAACCTACTGGTTGACCTGAGCGGTCAAGGCGTATGCCAACATCTGAATAGCTGCCCGAAACTCAGCATGGCCAGCTGGATCTGGTGTCGGGGCTCCTGGACAGGTGGGGCTTGCTGACGCTCATGATCATTGCCACCTCCGTGGCCATCATCGTTTCTATTTCTCCTCCCGTTTGTTCTTCTAGGAGCCATAATTTTCTGCAATCGCGAATAGCACAAATTAGAAGGATTGAGGGACTTTTCATCATACGAAATGGATCACGAAAGAAGGGAACGATTCCTAAAAGGTCTAGTATCCTCTTCTTCATAAGTGTGGCGCACTTCACACCCATGAAAAAGACTCTACCTAACGCGACTTTCAGACTCCCTAGGACACATCTGAACCTATTGCTCTGATACCAATTTTATCTTGACCCGAGAGTACACCCGAATCGTAGACACGGGACGAGGAGCCCCGAGGGACCCTAAGTCAACTCATGGCATAAGCATATAACTAATCCCTTCACATAAGGCGGAAGACTTAGCTTAATAATAATGCACTAAATGAAACCATGACATGAAATATAAGAAACAACAAAACATGATCCAAGCATAAACAACTGATTACTACAAGTAGGTTTGAAAGCCTCTAATCATAATAGACGGTTTGAAGGGACAAGACCCCAACTAATCCCAACATTCTGAAAACTAAAAGACAAACAAGACCCGAACATGAAGCCCTCGAACCATGAGGACTCACCACTAAGAGCAGATCTGAGAGCAAGGTAGGAGCGATGTTGAACCTGTGAACCGGAGCCTGTATCATAAAACGATACAACATAGAAAATATGCGGGTCAGTACTTGGAATGTACTGAGTATGCGAGGTATGCAAAACAATACTTGAAAACATAAAAGTTATAGGAGTGGGGACATCATGATCACAAAGACTGAAATAATAAATTTATCGTAAGGCTCAACATTTCCAAAATATTCATGAACCTATCGTAGGCATAACATAAGGGAAAACATTTCATAAAACACGACTTGATCCAAAATAACATAACCATACATGCATTAAAACATGAGGAATAGTGGAATATTTCAATAACCGACATACCCCATATGAGCACACATGGAGCCCGACCTTTAAGCCTAGTCGGGAGGCCGTTCATACCTTGCCAAGGGTATGAACCATGAAAGGCGTGATATCACTCATGAAGGCCCCGTAGGGCATAGGGGACAGACATTGAGGCATTCCCAAACATAACCTACGGTGGCACGTAGTTCTTAGATTTGGGGCGTAACCTAGGCCTTGAACCTACTCGGTGTTACATACTACTCCCAAAACATGCAAAGTGCTCATAGAAAATTCATACATGACATGCATGACTAGTTAAATCGTGATAATCATAACATGCTTGAGAATTCATGATACTAGCCATGGAATTGGGCTCGTGGATCGTCCAAAATCATAGTTCATGAATCATAAGCACCATGGGGGCATATACCATATGTTCAATCATACTTGAAATCCTTAAATTTATAGGAAATATGTTCGTAATAACATGAGTAATTGAAAACATGCTTAAAATTCAAAGATTCATATCATGCTTGAGAAATCACCATAAACATGAATTTCACTAGGGCACATATGCTTTGAGAGATTAAATCATCAATAACTGAATGAAACAAGTGAAAACAACCCAATAATTTGAAACCTGTAAGTTTAGACATGCTACAACAAGCTCACACCAATTTTTGAGGAAACATGCATTTGGGTTATGACCCATTAAATATTGGTAACTTTAAACATAAAATGAGGGAGAAATTGGGCATGGGTAGGGACTAAACCACCCATTCAAAACCCCACATACCTGGAACTTCTTGATTCTTAACTCTCTTGAATAGCCCTAGATGGAAACTTGAAGAAGAACACTTGAATCCCTTTCCTCTTACTTCTCTACTCGTACATGAATCAAATTAGGTTTATCATGAATGATTTCCCTTTAAAAGACCCTTTCCCGACCTCAAAATGACGTAGTTTAGGTCTTAGGAGTGTAGGAAATTACGATATGACCCTTACTAATTCGCAGAAAATAACTGTCGGGAGACCCCAACAGGCGACCTGACGACTCGTTACCAGGGACAACGAGTCATTGGGTCATTTTGTCAAGTCTATTGGAATTTTTCACCTGGGCCCTTAACGGAGGACATGATGACTCGTCCCCCGAGGTAGCGAATCATTACCAGCTTCCGTCAAGTAAGCTGCCTAATCCTTAATTAAATCCTCAACCTTTCCCCACGATGGACCTGACGACTAGTGGTGGCTGACCACGAGTCGTTCCCACGCCCGTGGGGACCTCGACTCCTCAGCCCAGTCTAACCTTCCCAAGAGCCACCTAATGACTCATTCTACACTGCTGCAACATTTTCCAGATTTTTCCTCGTGTGACTCCCCGGTCTGATGCTTGGGTTCCCGAGGTATAACAGGTTCATATAGGATTTTAAGACTGACTTTGAAACTAAGAGCAACATGATGTGCTGTGAGTTTGCAACACTTTCGACACTTAAAACTGAGAAAGTAGAATGGACATAGGTATGTTTATATGGATATAAGGAACTTTTACTTTGATTTCAGGAAAATAAGTGTTGGAGCAAAGATATGCAAAAGATTCCTCAAAATGTAGAAAATCAGCCAAAGTACTAGTTTCAATACGGGCGGTACCTTGATTGTACGAGCCGTATTGAGAACCATGATGAAAGTAAAAAGGATAAATTAGGAAGAAGGAAACCTACGACTCTCAATACGAGTCGTACCACAATGGTATGAGCCGTAACTGGAGTTGTGGAAATATTAAGAAGAAATTGCACAAAGGCAGACTCCTGGTACGGATGGACTCATGAATCGTGGCATCAATGTACGAATCGTACCAGGAGCCGTGGTAAACTTCAAAAGATTCTTAGTACTTGGAAGAACTTCAGACACTATAGATAGTACGAGTCGTGGCTAGAAGGTATGAGTCATATCACAACACTCGTGTGGGATTCCAGAAGATGTCAAAGTTCTCAGGGCCAAACCACGGAAGCAATGTACGACTACTATGCGGAAGGTACGATTTGTACCAGGACACCAACACTTAACCATATCTGTAGCAGCCAAGAACTTACAGACAGTAGGTACGACCCGTACAATCCCGCTACGGGTCGTAGGACCAATCGTGGCACAGTCGATACTAGATATGGAAAACTCCCTGTTAGCTTAGGAAAAGGTTTTTAATATCTTTACAAATATCCTTTATGTTTTATTTTAGTTAGAGAAGGACATAACTGAGTTATCAGACGTGTGAATAGTTACTGTTGTGATTTTTTATCGAGTTCTGAGGAGCAATTCTTGGGATCAACTTCTTGATTTCTCGCATTGTTCTTGAGGTTGTTCTTGAATAATCCAATCTAATTTTCTTCCAGTCGTTGCTGTTAGTATTTAATTATGTGTTTGTCTATGAATGCAAATTATAATCTTACAACCATGAAAGGCTAAAACCTCCACAACTAGGGGTTGGGGGAACCATGACGGATTAACAAACTAGGGTTGCACAAAAGTGATTCAAAACCAACGTGAAAAGCTTGTATTGTATTCTCTTCATGTTTAAACATTTATTAACGGTGTACAAGGTTAGGAATTTCCCAAATTCTTTACTTACTTAAGTCTAGAGACGTAGAGATTAGGAAAAGAGAATTACAATAAAGTCTTGATCTCTATGATCATTGTATTAACTTGAGTTGTGGTCGCAAGAGAGTTAAGTTTGGTACATATTGATAATGGTTAGCTTAAAATCGCTCATGAGACCTGACCTTGTGATTGAGTATAGTCATCCAATAGGGACAAACCAGTTGTTTGGATGGACCCTAGTTATCAGTTTTATAAGTAAGTATTGGAATTGATCACGTGTGTATACCTGAAGAAGTTACGAACCCATGGGGAACACTTACCCTAGTTGTTTTCAAATCTTGATTTAAATCACAATTTTAAATCTTTGCTTTACTATTTTTTCTTGAATCCCCCAAATTGGAGATAACTTACCAGCAATTTCACTTATCGGCATTAGTCTAGATCTTCCATATTCCTTGTGGGTTCAACCCGAACCTCTTAGTTGGGTTCTTTATTGACAATGTCCGCTTCATACTTTGTTAGGAAGTTTGAGTTTGAGCATTCTCAAAAGTGGCGCCGTTGTCGGGGAATATAGTTAAGATTAGATTAATTGCTTGTATTTGAATTTTGGTTGTTATTTCCTGAATTACATTTTCTTTTTATTTTTGGATACCACAGGTTGTTGCTTGGTGAATGCCAAGTACTCATTAGAGCGGAAACCCCCTAATTTTGTTGGATCTCGAACTTGAACGAACACTGCAAAGGATGGAAAATAAAGAGCAAGGAGATACCCGCATAGCTGAAGAAGCTAGGCAAGCCGAACTAGCTCGACAACCTGCACTTCTGGATGTAGAGGATGCCCGAGATGAGGTCGTGAATGCTGGTCGACATGGGAGGGGCAACAGAGGCCAAAGATATGCCTCTCAGTTCTTCAATAAAGATGACCCGGATATCGATGAAGTCGGGTCAACCGGGTTAATTGTACCACCACCACTACATACTGGGGACAAATTTGACATCAAGAGCACCATGATTAAATTATTAAACATGAAAGGGGTATTCAATGGTCATGCAGCTAATGATGCAAACCTGCACTTGATGAACTTCATGGGAATATGCAAGGCTTATAGGTTCTCCGAAGTCAGCTAAGATGCCATCAGACTCAGAGTTTTCCCCTTTTCTCTGTATGGGGAGGCCACTTTATGATTATCGAAGTTTCCCAATGATTCCATAACCAATTGGAGGAAACTCAATCAAGCTTTCTTAGAGAGATTTTGCCCACCCTACAGGATGCTACAGCTCAAGGACGGAATTTATAACTTTCGACAACTTAAAACTGAGGCACTTCATGGAACCTGGCTGAGGTTCAAGAAGAAGTTGATAAAATTCCTGAACCATAAGATTCCATATGACAGTTTGTTGGAAATCTTTTATAGGTACATATGCTATTGGTTTGATTGCAGACTAATATAGGAAAGAAGAAGAGTGTGACCAGGAGTTATCTCATATGAGCACATCATTGGATTATCTTACCAAGCACATCATGGGAGCTGGAGCCAGGAAGGTGAACACAGTTGGGACACAAGGACAGGAGCTAGGGCTAGACCATTCAAATTTCGAGGAGGAGGTAAACTCTTAGACAACTAGGTGGCTGGTTTTCGAGTCAATGCCCAAGGGTCTGGATAAGACACTTGGCGCCAAGGTTCTGGAAACCAAGGTCGAAACTTATAAAGAGACAACTATAACCGGAATGGGTACAGAGATAGAAGATGAGGTCAGAGCGTGAAGGATATTGGAGAAGGAATGATGGATACTGCAACGATCGAGATGGAGTGTACGTGCCTCCTAATACACGTGAGGAGAAGGCTGGACAGTCAAAGTTAGAGAGAATGATGGGTGAGATGCTGAAAAATGTGAGGTCCACTGATGATTAGTTGAAAGACATCCATAGTGATATATCAAGAATGAGTCAGAGAGTGGAGTCACATGCGATGGCTATCAAGCAGATTGAACAACTGTTAGGGAAACTATCAACATCTATGACCCTAGGAAAAAGGGTAGCTACCTACAACACATTCCAAAATCCAAAGAATGATGGTCATTGTATGGCTGTGATGAGTAGGAGTGTAAAGGCTACGGTTGACCCCCCCCCCTCTACCGATTGTAGTTGAAAGAAAGAAAGAGAGCGTGATTGAAGATGATAACAATGTCGTTGAGAAGGAACATAATGAGGATGCTGAATTGCCTGAGGTCCCAATTGGTGAAAAAGGGCTTGAAGTTGAACAAGGAGCATTACAAATTTACAAGGCTATTTTGCGATCACTGCCACCGTTCCCCCAAAGAATGAAGAAGGCAGAGAATTGTAAGTTTCAGAAATTCCTGTCACGCTCAAATAGTTATCTGTGAACATACCATTGATCAAGGCATTGGAAAAAATGCTAGGATATGCCAAATTTATGAAGGACCTCATGACGGAGAAGAGGTTTGTGAGTTCTGAGCCCGTTGATAATGTACACCATTTTAGTGTCATAGCTTCACGGGTCCAGCTCAGAAAAAGGAAGATCTAGGTGCTTTTTACATTCCATACACAATTGACGATGTTGAATTTGCAAGGGCACTCTGTGATCTGGGAGCAGGCATTAATCTAATTCCCTTGGTTATGTTTAAGAAGTTGGGCTTGGGAGCCCCCACACTGACTACCATGCGGCTGCTGATGGCCGAAAGAACTGTGAAGAAGCCTATGGGTATCCTGTTCGATGTGCTTGTCAAAGTTGACAGATTTATATTCCCAGCAGACTTCGTGATCCTTGATAGCGAGGTTGATTATGAGGTCCCCATCATTTTAGGGCGACCATTCCTTACTACTGGGAGGGCTGTGGAGGCTGGCCAGTTAAAGTTCAGACTAAATAAAAAAGAGCTCGCCTTCAACGTTTGCCGGTCAATGAAGCAACCGAAGGAGTATAGAGTGGTCTCAGTGATAGAAGATGAATCTGAGTTCCTTGACGAAATCTGAGTAGTCAAGAGACTTGCATTGTACCACAACTTTAAATCAGGTGCTTCTTGGGAGGCAACCCAAGTGGTGGCTTGGTGAATTATGAGTAACTGAGCCACCTGCGTCGTGCTGCGATATTGAATCAAGCGCTGCATGGGAGGAAATCCATGGATAGTGAAGTCTGAGTAGTCGTAGGTATGTTCCCTTATCTCTATTCTCCCTTATCTCTATGCTTACATTCTATGCTTCAGGGACGAAGCATGCTTTTTAAAAAAAGGAGGGGGTGTACTTGTATTTTTTGGGGATTTTGATTTGTCCGAGGGTTTTTCTTGTCGTGTTTCTTTTCCCTGGGGCATGTTATCTAGTAGAACCAAAATATTTAGGATTTTATTTTTGTGTGATTTTTTTTAATTAGAAAGTATCTTAGGAGTACTCAGCCAATAAAAATTGCAGTAGTTTTGGATTTGTAAAAAATTGACCCTGTTTAAATTTTTTTGATGAATGGGCTATGTACTTGTAATTGCATGCATGATTTCCGTGGATCTTTTTATGTAATTTAGTATATTAGCATGAGTAGTTTTTTGTTAATCCATGAATAAACCAGACAGGTAGAGTGAATATAAATCATGTACCAAGAGTGAGTGAGGTCTGATACCTAGTTCAATACTGTGTAGAGGATCTAGAACTTGCTCAGTTGGTCTTTGCTGAGGTTTTAGGATGGTTGATTAGGAAAGGATCATAAGACATTTTTGTTGAGCCCATTTTTAGCCTAAATAACCCTACCGAAATCATGTTATTCCCTTGATCCAAATTTTTGAGCTTTAAATAGATCAATTTTCTTTGATTAACCAATTAACTGTACCCATTTTTATAATGAACCTATTTTGGACCTGGTCCCTCATTGGACATTGTGAACATCAACATAAGAAAAATGCCTAAGTTGAACGTGGCTAGAGTAGAGGTGCATAAAGATTGAAAAGGTGAAAAGGGGAGAGAAAAAAAGAAAAAAGGTGAAAAAACGAGGTGTGGTGTGATGAAATAAAAAAAAAGAGAAAGAAAAGTTGAAAAAGAAAATACAAAAAGAGAATAATGAATGAAAAAGTTTGAAAACACACCACACTCATACAAGTGCATAAATAGGGTGAAAAGTGAGGAAAAAGCAAGAAGAAAAAGCAAAAAGGGTGAAAAAGTGAAGAATGGAGCCACATGTATGTAGTGCCAAGGAGGGGTTTTAGTCACTCGAAAATTTCCATATCTACCTTACCTAGCCCGAAATCCTACATTACAAGCCAAAGAAAGTCCTATAGTGATCCTAACCTAACCATATGATAGATCGAAGTAGAGAAAATAAGGACAAGCCTATGGTATCTAATATGCAGTATTTGAAACTTCTTTGTGAGAGTCAAAGTCACGCTTGTTCAGTCCCATGTCATATATTTTGCTATATCTGTGAGTGGGGGACTTTGTTTGCTATGAGAGTGCATGGTTTGTGTTTAACTTTACCAGTGGTCTGTGTGAAAAGCATTGGTGATGACTTGACTACCTATTAATAGCTAGATGATATGTCTTGATCCCTGTTTATCATGATTTATGATTGCTAATAGTGCATGTGCTAATTTGGTTCACAGGAAAAGGGTCAAAGCTTTTGGAATTATAGTGAAAATTTTGTTTGATATTGCTGTAGTGTCCTAGGTTTATTTTTTAGTTAAGCATCGTGTTTAGTTTTTCTTTTTCTTTTCCTGAGGACATGAAAAATTCTTAAGTTGAGGGTGTTGATGTGCTGTGAGTTCACAACATTTTCAATGCTTAAAACTGAGAAAATAGCATGGACTTAGGTATGTTTATATGGATATAAGGCACTTTTACTTTGATTTCAGGGAAAATAAGTGATGGAGCAAAGATGTGCAAAATAAGCCTCAAAATGCAGAAAATCAGCCAAAGTACCGATCTCAGTACGTTCCGTCTCTTGATTGTATGAGTTGTACTAAGATCCATGATGAAAGTTAGAAGGATGAATTGGGAAGAAGGAAACCTGTGACTCTCAGTACGAGCCGTAACTAGAGTCATGGAAATATTCAGAAGAAATTACACAAAGGCAAACTCTTGATATGGATGGACTCCCAAACCGTGGAATCAATGTTTGAATTGTACT
Source organism: Datura stramonium (assembly GCA_018107945.1). Classification (NCBI taxonomy): domain Eukaryota; kingdom Viridiplantae; phylum Streptophyta; class Magnoliopsida; order Solanales; family Solanaceae; genus Datura; species Datura stramonium. The sequence continues at coordinate 30,397 of JACEIK010007273.1, forward strand.
AGAAGCCGTGATGAACTTTAGAAGATTTTTCATACTTGGCAGAACTTCAGACACTATAGACAGTACGAGTCGTGGCAAGAAGCTATGAGTCGTATCACAACACTCATGAGGAATTCTGGAAGATGTCAAAGTTCTCAGGGCCAAACTACAGAAGCAATGTACAACTCATAGAAGGTATGAGTCATACTAGAACACCAACACTTAGCCAGATCTGTAGCATCCAAGAACTTACGGACAACAAGTATGACCCGTACAATCTTGCTACGGGTCGTAGGATAAATCGTGGCACAGTCGGCACTAGATATCGAAAAATCCCTATTAGCTAAGGAAAAAGTTTCTAATGTCTGTACAAATGTCCTTTATGTTTTATTTTAGTTAGAAAAGGATAGAACTGAGTTATCAGACGTGTGAATTTTTATTGAGTTTTGAGGAGAAATTCTTGGGATCAACTTCTTGATTTCTCACATTTTTCTTGAGGTTGTTCTTGAATAATCAAATCTGATTTCTTCCAATCGTTGTTGTAAATATTTAATCATGTATTTGTCTATGAATGAAAATTACAATATTACAACCATGAGAGGCTAAAACCTCCACAACTAGGGGTTGTGGGAACTATGATGGATTAACAAACTAGGGTTGCACAAAAATGATTCAAAACCAATGAGAAAAGCTTTTAGTGTATTCTATTCATGTTTAAACGTTTCTTAATGGTGTACAACATTAGGACTTGCCCGAATTCTTTACTTGCTTGAGCTTAGAGAGGTACAGATTAGGAAAAGAGAATTATAACAAAGCCTTAATCTTTATGATCATTGTATTAACTAACAGAGCTCTTTTATCACGGAATTAGACCTTCTATTAACGTCGGCTTATCTGTTAGGAAAGAGGGAAGCCCGTCATAGAGCAGTCAACTAGAAGTAAGAGCTGTGGTTGCATGAGAGTTAAATTTGAAACATATTGATAACAGTTAGGTTGAAATTGCTCATGAGACCTGATCTGGTGATTGAGTATAGTCATCCAATAGGGATGAACCAGTCGTTTGGATAAACCCTAGTTATCAGTTCTATAAGTAAGCGTTGGGATTGATCACGTGTGTATACCTGAGGTAGTTATGAACCCATGGGGAACACGTACCCTAGTTGTTTTCAAATCTTGATTTAAATCACAATTTTAAATCTTTGCTTTACCATTTTTTTCTTGAATCCCCTAAATTGGAGATAACTCACCCATAAGTTCACTTACTGGCATTAGTCTAGATCTTTCATATTCCCTGTGGGTTCAACCCCAACCTCTTAGTTGGTTCTTTATTGACAACATCCGCTTCATACTTTGTTAGAAAGTGTGAGTTTGAGCATTATCACAGTATATGGAGTCACAATAGATAAGGCAGCCCTTAGATTTAACAATGCATACACATTAAGATGGAATACTCATAACATACCAGTGACCACATCGGGAGAGACCTCCTGCTCCTGACAAGATAATAGTGCATAAAATCTATTCCGACGCTAGCCACCACCTGCACTAGTGGATGCACCCTATTGAGCTGAGCGTGCTGGTGGAGCTGTTGATCTAGTGGCTGGGTCACGAACTCTACTAGTGGATGAGATTGAGGAACCTTATAACCCCAAGACTACTCGATGCTAGACACTACTCCCAAAAACATGCTTAGTGCTCACATCATTTTTCAGCGAAGCTGAAATCATAATTTATACATAGCTTGAAATTTGGACATTGGGAGTCTTGACTCCAAAACATACGATAAGCTGATCTTATTAGCCTTTGCCAAATCACGAAAACATACTCAACTTGTGTGGGATTCTCTAAATCATAAAATCATGCATACTTGAAATAGACTTTATAAGTCAAAATCATGGATTGATACATGGAAAAATTTATAAACACTCATTCATGCTAGATATCTCATTATACTTGAAATCATGAATCATAAGATTGACTTTTCATAAACCTTGCATAATAGAGCATAATTTATAATAACTTGAAATCATGAATTTATAATAAAATTGTGTATAAATTCTTCCCATTAGACTTAAAATATACTTTAGAACATGAGGGAATTAGATCCATAAACATATCATAGAGAATTCCATAAAATTGGGTTAAAACCCTATAAATCCATATACTTGAATTAAAACTTGAATTGATGAACTTGAGGAGAAATTTGGGCATGAGGGTGGAAGGAAACCCTCATTCATAGCCCTACATACTTGGGTAAATTGATCTTCATACTAGACTTGAAATCCCAAGAGAATTGGGGAAGAAATTTAAAGAGTTCTAGCTTGATCTTGAAGAGGGTTCTTAATAACTTCCATGTATAGGAGTCTAATGTATTAGAATAGGCTAAACCCTCATAAAACACTCTTTTCAGGGATTAAAACGATGTCATTAGGGAGTTGTGAGCTTAGGAATTATGAAAATGCCCTCACTAGTTGGCAGGGAAAAACCCATTGTCAGCTCCCACGAGTCGTACAATAACCTATACAACCAAATTACGGCCTGTGGTTTCTGCCCGTTGCTAGCCAGTTCAAATTTTCCAACTCACCGGTTCTTAACTATGGATGCCTTCCACGACACATTTTTTCCTACAATTAGTTGTACCTTGGCTCATTATATCACCCCTTCACACGACAAGTTCAAAGCACGACCACTTTCCATGGCCCTTTACAGCCTCCTACAACTTGTGCCATGAGCCATTGTTACTGGACCAAACTTTCAACTTCTCTACTTCTTACCACATGTACAAACCATGAACCATTGTCTCCTATAACGAGTCATACCATGATTCATACTATCAATCCTAGACATACCAGCAACATACAATGACCACTAACCACGACATGTTACTCTAGACCACGGCTCGTACAACGAGTCATTGTGAAAATTTTTTAGACTTTTCTGCTGAACATATTTCAAATCCCAAATCTAGTCTATGAAACTTTTTGGTTGTTACACCCTTCCCTATGATAGATGGATGATGACCGTCATAAGGGAATTTAGTCATGTTTTATTTATTTTATTTTTTGTTAGAGTCAGACATAAGTAACTTGTGTGCTCTTTGACATTCTACATAGACGCTAAGCTAGAGGCAATGAAGTTGTCATCTTAAGTGAGATTCCATTAGAGACACACATAGTTCATTAACTTGACTCAAGACACTTGTAGGGCTTAATAATGAAAAATGTCATTTAATATGATTGTATGAATGTATAGCTATAGGGTATTGACTAGAGTCTTAATTCCATATGAGGTGAGATTAGTTGTTTTGTTTTGTACATATTGTGCATCTAGAACTTGCCTTAGTGTATAATTGGATGGCTAGTAGGGTAGAGAGTTAAGAGATGATCAATGCGTTTCTTTGAAAAAGCGATGTTTCCCATGTTGTTTTACCTTCCTAAACACTTTCCTTAGTTAACCCCTTGAGCCTTAAGCCTTATTATTTTCTTAGCCACAAAAGTAGCTTGTTTCCTTTTTTTTTGTGAGACCTCTAGAATTGTTGATCCAAAGTAGTATTAGGCACTTTGAGGCTTGAAACTAAAGGTCCACTGATGCACGAATGATAAGGGAAAGGAAAGAAGGAAAAGTGTGTGGAAAGCAAGAAGAGAAAATAGGAAGAAGGGGTGCCCAAAACTGTATTGTTTGCTTGCTTCTAGGAAAATGAAAGAAAGAGTGTAAAGAGTTAAAATTCTTAGTGATTCTATAAGCAAAGACTAATAGTCAAGTAGTGAATAAAGGGGCATGAAAAGAAAAGAAAAAAAGGGTGAATAAAGTGAAGGGTGAACAATGAGGAAAGAGTAGTGGACTTGAAAAATGAAAAATGTCTAAAAAGTTCTTCGGATTGGTAGTCACAATAAAAGAAAAATCATTTTTACCGTCCGTTATTGGTAATCACTATAAAATAAAAATCATTTGTACCCGTCCGTTAGCCGACATTACAACCAAGAAAAGTCCTTATTATCTTAATCTCTTGAAATGACTAAGTAGTGTAAATTGTACATAAAGGGAAAGCTTATGGCATGTTGCATATGTATGATACATCTTTTATGAGTGTGAGTGGCCTTGCGATTATGTTCCATGCCTTGTGATAACTTGAGAGAGGAACATCACTAAAGTGAGGGGCATAAGATTCTAAGTTGTTGTACTATATGTTTCATGTTGTATTTAATCATGTTATTGTGTTTTGAAAGAATGAGTCGGTTATAGAAATTGTATAGCCTTGAATATGATAAATTTGCATGTGCTTAATGTGAATTGCTAGAAGTTGATGAACCACTTGATAAATTATGCTCCCTGCTAGTTGTTTTAGTGATAATTGATAGAGATGAAAAGTGATGAGAAAATATGAGTTTGTGCATGGAGTTGAGGATTGTTCGAGGACAAACAATGGTTTAAGTGTAGGGTGGTCATATAGGAATATTCTTATGCCAGTTGCCATTTTTAACCCATATTTAGCCTTGTTTTGAGTTCATAATCTATGGAAATGTATGAATTCATGTTTTCATATGTATTGTGACTAATAAATGTTTCTAGATGTTTTGATCAGGAAACGAAAAAAGGACTCAAAAATGATTCAAGGTGTGAAGAAGAAGAGTTCCGCGAAAGTTGGCTTTACAGGGCTATGGCTGAGCATGTTGCACCCAACACTTGTGTTTTTAGAGAAAATGCCAAAGTTGATGCCATGGATGGCATGGGAGCCAGGTTCCTTAGCTTCGGAGATGAGAATTTGACTAACACTTTGAGATAGATGGCGTGGAGCGAAGCATTCAAAACTTAGGAATTTTTCCTAACATTGGAACTATGGATGAAGTGAGCACAACAAAGATCCTAAAGCTCAAGAATTTAATTAACACTCTAGATCTATGGATGAAGTGGGGCGCTAGAGGGTCTCATAAGTGCAGAAATTTGGCTAAGTCCTTGGTGCTATGATAAGGGTGGGGCGGTCGGGCCATTCTTGGAAAATTTGACTAACTCCTTGGTGCTATGCATGAGCGGCGCTCGAGACCTGCAAATGGGATTTTCTTTGTCTTTTAAGCCAAATACTTGAGGAAAAAGCATCATTTGAAGGCTCACCAATATATATAACATCTAGGGAATTTTTTAAGTATAATTCAATATATCATTCATAATTTTGAAGGTTGTAAATACGGCTTTTGTGGAGAGAGACAAGTTCTACTTAGGTTTCTTCTTTTTCTTTCTTGTTTATTCTGACAATTATGATGTTATCTTTGGTTTTCTACTTGTCTATGAGTGGTTAAATGCCCATTCTAGGGTTTTGGACATAGTTGATTATTGAAGGTTGAAAGACTATTGATTTTTAGTTTTATTCTTTACATGGGTGTTTATATTTACTTGTTTAATTGCTTATTCACTAGACGAGATCACCTTGTGAGTAAATACGGTGGCTTTTTGGTTGAACATGAAGGGAACGAGGGTTAAAAGTAAATATAAAATAGAAATTAGAAGATCCTTTGGCCTATTGGTTGGAGGTTAGAAGTTGTTTTTGACCAGTAAAGGTACCCACCCTTCAACCTATTTAGTTGAAATATTTGATTAGGCATAACGAGTCATTTCATGTTTCTCCTACAACCATAGGGATATAGGTGTTAGGGTTCATGAGATAGTTCTTGGATGCTCGGGAGAGTGGCAAGAAATGGGATAGTAAATTGCAACCAGCAACCTTAGGATGAATCAATCTAGCATAATCACTTCTTGAGAACTCAACCTGATATAAAAGTGCCAATTCCATAGATTTTCATCATCATTTTAAGTAAAACAAGTTTGCAACAATCTTAGTTCTTTAGTTAATTTTACATTTCAAGTTTTGGTAGTTTTAATTCTCAAAATTATTCCCCCAATTTATTTGCTTTTATAGAATAGCAAACTAAAGAATCAACCTTAAAATGATTGGTCTGACAAGTCTACGGGATTGATAATCAGACTTCGAGTCCTATATTGCATAATGATAATGTGCGCTTGGGCCACATTAATAATGATGCGGTGATAATTATTTAACAAGAAGGACGCAAGTCTAGGTTAAGGTGGATATTATTCCTGTAGGAATTTGACTTGGAAATACGAGGCAGGAAGGGCGTGAAAATAAGGTAGCGGAACCACTTATTTACGGTGGAGGATAGGTCACATGTGATTGATGATGGGCATATCTAGAAGAGAGTTTCCCGATGAGCAGCTCTTAACACTATGTGTTGCTTAACTCCCTTGGTACTCCGACTAGTGAACCTAATTGTAAGTGAAGTGTACCAAGATCGGCTACTTAACAAAGAACGAAGGTATTTGAAGTATGAGTCCCGGTTCTACATGTGGATGACCGTATTTATTAAAATAGGGACCAGATCAAGTGATGAGACGGTGCATTCCAAAATGTCAGGTGACATAGGTATTGAAAAGATGTCATTCTTCACCATGGGGTCATCATGGAGGAGGAGGCGTACTGCTCATAAGATGCTCTAGTTAGACTTCACTTGGCCAACCTTGTTCAAGTATGCAGCGATATGTGTCAAGGCGTGTGGTCAATTCCAAAGGATGAAGGCACAATCAGTAGAAACGTAAGATGCCTCTGCACAATATCTTAGAAGTCGAGGTATTCGATATTTGGGGAATAGATTTTATGGGGCCATTTTCATCATCTTTCGATATTATTAGATTCTAGTAGCGGTGGACTAGTCTCCAAATGGGTTGAGACCGCAACTTTCCCAACTAATGATGAAAGGTAGTGGCCAAATTTGTGAAGAAGGGAGATCTTTTCAGGTTTGAACCCCATGAGCTATTATCGGCAATGAGGTTCGCACATTCTAAATAACTAGTTCCAAAACCTATTGGCCAAGTATGGAGTCGGGCATGGGTTGCCACGAGGCATGCCCCCTCGGTTGGCGGATAGGTTGAAGTGTCAAGCGGGAAGTCAAGAAGATTCTATAGAAAATAGTGAATGCTCCAACGAAAGGATTAGGCAAGAAAATTAGATTATGCTTTGTGGACATATGATTATCTATAAAACGCCAATTGGATCTTCACAGTGTCGATTGGTACGCAGAGAATCCTGTCCTTACCCATGGAGCTAGAACATCGGAGTGTATTAGGTTGTGAGAAAGTTGAACATGGATCTTGAGTTAGCTGGAAAGAAGTAGATATTGCAGTTGCGTGAACTTGATGAGTTTCGGTGGCATGCCTATGAGAATGCGAAGGCTGTACAAAGAAAACCAAGAGATGGAATGACAACGCATATTTCCTAGAGTCTTTGAGCCGAGTAGATGGTGTTACTATTCAACTCCCGATTTAAGTTATTTCGGGGAAGTTGAGGTCAAATGGTCCAGACCATTTAAGGTTGCTAGGATGACCCCATATGAGGTAGTGGAATTGTGGAAAGAAGATAAGAGTGACACTTTTTTTGTGAATGGTCAATGGAGCAAGCACCATTGGGGTGTGGGTGTTAATCTAAAGAAGACGTCTATCACCCTGTCATTGAATGAGTGTGGTGGGTCATGCTGCTGACTTGATGCGTCGAGGGTTATGCGGGAGGCAAACCGTGATTGTAATGCAATAGTTAGGAATTATTTGCATAAAAAAGAGTTGTGCCCACGACCATAAATACTACATTGGGTAGGAGGCAATCCATCATTTCTAATTGTTTTATTGTTTTCAAATAAATTACATGATAAGATAGGAGAAATGATTTGGGAACAAACACATTCTTGGGAGTAAAAAGTAAGGCCGGAGTTGCAAAAGGTAAGCAAAGGGTAAAAATTAGGCTTAAATAGTAAGCCTGTTGTTGGCAATGTGCCCGCAGAGGTGCAAACTCCATGTTTGCAGCATGCCACGAAGGCCTTAAATAAGCCAACAGCATTACTTGAGTGTTACTCCGTGTCTGAGTTGTTACTCTGCGGCGGCCTCCGTGATACGTTGAGGCATATTTTCTGAAAGGTGTCATTAAAAGTCGGGTCAACCCACCCCAAATCCCCCATTTTTTATTTTTCGTTATTTTCAGCCCTAAATCCCTACTCGGTAGCGATAACACCACGAATCCCCTTCCTCTCCTTTGTGACATGCATAAAAGGCTACAATCCTCTTATCTCTTCTCAAGTACAAGCTCCATGGGTAAGTTTTTTGTGTTCCATATCCTTTTTCTCTGGAATTCGTGACTTGAACACGTAGGTAGGAAGAAATTTGAAACAAAAGTCATGTTAAAGTAGTTGCAATTGGTAAAATAATGCTTTTGTGGGAAAATTTTATCATATTTGGGTATGTTTGCTTGTTGCACTTGAGAAATACCAATGATTGCTTGTATTTCACTGAGAACCTAAGTGGGTTTGAGGGAATTTGCAAATGGTGAACTGAAAAATAGAAATTGAGAGATTCACCGCGCTTTGTTTGAAATTAGTGTTGTTAAAATTGCTAAGCATGCCTTTGTTTAACTCTTGTAGTATATTTGAAAAATGAGTTACATTGGAAAAAATGAGAACATGGTGAATTTTGAGGGTACATTTTTGATAGACATAACTTGGATAAAAAGCTGTATTGCTAGGATGTTGTTAATATCTCCTTGTGCATTTTTGTTATACTTAGTAATCCATGTTTATTCGATTAGCTTGAATAACATTGTAGATAGTGTTATCGGTTATGTGATTAGGGATATATTTGAGTGGTTGTGTAGGATGTTGCGGCATGAAAGATGAAATTACATATCCCGCCTTGAATATGCTCCATTATCTCTTTGTGCATTTCATTATGCTTAGCAAGCCATGTTTATTCGATTAGCTTGAATAATGTTGTAGATAGTGTTGTTGGTTGTAAGTAGAGATTGGAGATATATGCGAGTTGGTTGTAGTATTTTGGGGCATGAATGATGAAATTACATATCCCCTTGTGAATATGCTCCACTATTCCAACATTGTGTTCTTGTACAAGTTACGCTTGAATAGATTGTTGAGTAGGTCTATGGCTGAAATAGAAGGGGCGTGACATAGGACTTACGGTTCGTGTTCACTAGTATCATACTTGTTTGAGGTGCGAGTAAAGCAAGATGAAATTCATTGTAGAACACACAAGGCAAGGCGAGCAAAAATGGTGCACATTTCTTAACTCTAAGTCTCATAATTGTGCTTGTATAAACTTGTCAAATTCTTTGAATGTGTGCTTCATTGTGGGAAAAACTAGTCACTTTGGTTTAAAAGCAAAGTTTGAGTACCCGTCATGACTAGTAAACCCACATAGTAATAAGTGTGGGAAGACCACCAAAGCCACGACTTAGTGTTGGCTAGCCATGTAAATTGCCTACTAATATGGTTCCTTTGTTTTGTTTTGAGCAGTACAATATCCTCCTAGCAAGACAAAGAAGGTGCTTCGTCCTCCGAGTGGAAATTTGAAGAAGAATCGAGACTTAGGCGTATACGTGCCAGCGGCCCACTAGTTCTAGGGGCTAGAAGGAGGTATGTATTTTTGTTAGGTGGTTGAGGAAGGAAAAAAGAGTTTGTCCACGACCCAAGTTCACACTCTAGCGGTAACACGGGATAAGGAACCACGAAAGGCTAGTCGACCCATTGGCATAATCATAGCATAACATAACAACGAGAATGACTAACAACATGAATAAGCGTAAGTTAATAACAAGAATATAATAGAAACCACAAGAGAAATTTAGTAACACTTAGATATAATCTTTGAAATTGTCTAGACAAATCTACGGAAGCCTTCTACTAAGCAGAGACTGAATTACGGGGACAAGCCCCAGGTGACTCCCGACATACGAAACTAAAACATAAGGAAAATTAAACATAAATCACGTCCTGAAGATGAGGACTCACCACTATCGGTGAGTGAGGATGAAGCGTATCTAACCACGAGGAAGTGAGTACGGAAACCTGAATGTATATCATGAAACAACATAGTACAAGAAGGCGTGCGGTTAGTACTGGAGATATGCGAGCATGCAGAGAAAAGCGTAATTAAACTAAACATACATATATACAAAGAGGAAGTAATTTAAACAAACATTGTATTAAGATAGCTGAAAAGGAGATACAACAATCTTATATGAGATTTACATATACATATTAACATAATCACTTATAGGGACATTCATTAACATAAGATCAACTTATGTGCAAATATAACAAAACGGAAATAATACGGAGGTACAATGCAGGTATTACGATATCAAGAGTCACTTTCCAAGGGAGAGTCCCTTACTATCAAAAGGAGGGAGCCCTGACTCCTAAAGGATACGTCTACATTAATAGCTAACCAAAGAAACATTCTCGGCTAGGGAGAATCCCGACTAACTAAGGCTAGACATACTCCAATATCGACTAGGGATATAGTCCCGACTAACTAAGAAGAAGACATATTCCACTTTGGCGACTAGGGATGTGATGGCCGCAGCGGCTAGAAGACATACTCACGGCAGCTAGGGATGTGAGTCATTGACTAATGTTCGAGCATCGATGACTACACGCAAGTACGTGGTCGAACAAGTAGCAAGTGGCTTAAGTAAGCTAAGTATCGATCCCACGGGGGGCGGACTCTTAGGCAAAATCACCTCAAGTGTCAATTTACTTTACTCTAAAAATGCGGACAACGGTGTGAAGAAAAGTTTTTATATTTTTGGTATCTAATTTTATACTACGGCTAAAATAAATATAAGTGAGTCGGAACTATGAATGTGAGCATGCTGAGGGCTAAAACAGACATGTAGAGAAATTAAATATCGATATACATGGTTTATCTTTTCTCCAGGTTGCTAGTCGAGAACTTATGCCAATAGATTAAAACTATCGTATTTAACCCAACTTAGAGAATCATGAACCTTCAACCTACATGCGTGATAGAAGAAATTCATGTTCTAGCCATACAAAACCGATTCCACACTTGACTAATACGACTTTCGGGTATATTTCTATCCTGAAGGTAAATCAATTCTCAATTTTCCCAACCTAAGAAGAGATCATATCCTATTAATTCACAACTTTCCGATTTCTTGCCCTACCGAGTGAACTAGGACTTTTTGATTTACATTAACATTGGCGAGACATTAATACGGTAAGAACAAGAATTAAATAGAACAACCATAGAAGAAAAGATGAAACAACCAAATAATCAACAATTACATTTCAATACAACGGTTCCTAACCTCGACGAAAATTAGACACTCATTTGTGGATTAAACATACGTTAAATGAGTGTAAATCATACAAAAACATTGAAAGAAAGAAGAAAGGGATAGAGAAAACCCTAGGTACTCGTCCTCTCAACTGTAACCCACGTTCTTGCTCACCAAGTCGGAATATGTGAAAATAAACCTAGTGTGCTATTTATAATAGTAGGAATTTTCAGAATAACAAGCAACGTGTCACGGAGTGCAGACATTGCCTCAGTGACACGGCTCTTTGTGAGCCTATGCAGGAAGGGTGCCCAAAAATTGACCTTAGGCAGCACCACTGCCGCGTTGGCAGCGTGTCCATTGCACAGAGCGTAGCGATGGCTGCTCACTGTCCGCGGAGGTGGGCTGCCGTGTCACGGCTAGGCGCGCGTCTTGTGCGTCTTTGCTGTCTGCGCGCATGCACAGCACAGCGTGGCACAGCGGCTAAGGCGCGGCACACGCGCGACGTGGCTTGGCCCCACTGGCGCGGCCGGCCTTGCCATGGCCTCTCCTTGCCGGCTTTCGCCCGTTGCTTCCGGCTCTGATCACTTTCCTTCACCAGCGATTTAGTTCTAAAAATCATTAAAACCTACAAAAGGACTAATCATGTTGGTTGCTTTATATAACCACATTTATATAAAATTACATGAAAATGTATAAAATAACCGACAACGGCTTCACTTGAAGTTGTAAAGCGTATCACGGGCATGATATTTTGCCCATTGATCCCAGCCCACACTTAAGCATTGTTGCGTCTCGAACAACCCTTTTACATCTCATGTAAATGAATATTCACACATAACTAATTTAGCAAGTTAATTCAAGATTACGGCTATTACAATTATTTAAGATAACAAGCTGAAAATAAAGCATGCACGATTTGATCAATGAAATGAAATACAACTATGTTAAGACTTCTTAACCTCAAAGAAGAATGGAAGCTCTCAATAGAAGCAAACTCCTTACAAATCAGCGATTAAGAGATCCCACATGAACTATATCTTCATTAAACATGTGCCCTCATGGAAAGAAGAGTTACCCAATTTCACACGCAAAAACACTTTTTATATCCAACATGTGTGGGTACATAAATAAATTTCCTCACTCTCTGAAAATTCACATACCTAATATAGCTATTATAAGCTTGCCATAGTGTTCTACTTCACTAATTTGAGGATGTACAAATGTAAGATCAAGTAGGACTTTTTGGGATTTATAATGTACCCAGTGTGATGGAGTACTATTGTGATACGTAATAGTGACTATCTCCCTTAAGCGCTTTATTTATCAGCCCTCATTAGAACTTCCCTTCCCTTACTTCCTTTTTATCCTTGGTAGTTTTCTTTTCCACCTTTTGTTCCCCCATTTCTTTTAGGCACTTTTAGCTTATTAGTGAGGAGTTTTATAAATAATTTTTCATTCATTTGTTTTTACGATTCCTTACTAATAATCAGCATTTTCACAAGTCCACTTTGACCTTTCTCAACTACACAACTTCCACTTTCCTTTCCTTTTCATTCTTCTCACCCCTTTACTCTTGATTTCCTTCTTCAAGCTCGGGAGCTTTGGTCAAATTCAAGGCTAATGAAATAAAAAGGATTAAACATGTTGCGGCTATCAAAGGGCCAGCTGAGCTCAATGGGGCTGACTAAGGATTAATATTTCAAGGTAGGTAAAATGAGGATAAAGATTAGGTTCCTTCAAAAAATGCCTAAATCCTCTCCTATAATTTACATCCTTTATTTCGTTTTATAGACACACCAGGCAAGTTCTAGACATTCCCAATAGCACGAGAATACTCAAAAACCTTACACTCGTGGCACATGCTCAATTCAAGACACATTCCATGAGACTCTTTTCGGCTAATCACAAGAATTTAAAATTAAGCTTCAATCATATCGAGTCAAATTCAAGAGCCGAAGATTCTAAAACAAAGTTATACATTTACATGCTTTAACACTAAACATACTTGCATCTCACAATCATTTATAGCACATAACAAGAACATCAAGCATCAATTAGCTACTGGTTCAAGGCAACCTATTGACTAATTTTCCTCAAAGTGGTCGTCGTCCATCCATCTTGACTTGAGTCCTAACTACGACTTCGGTTCAATGGGACTCTTCTCGGTAAAAGAACGAAAACAAACTCCGAGAAACCCAATGATAAAAATAATTAACGAAATTTTTTTTTTAAAAATATCGATAATTTCGACAAAAACTATTTACACACTAGTTAACAACATTAAACAACAGCACAACCAAATTTAACATGATATTTGCAATACGAAAACATACACACAAACGACACGGTCATAAATTTTTTGAACACAACAACAGAACATGCAATTACATACAAAACAAGACAAAACCGGCACCACCTAACTACTCCCCACCCCGCGCCCAAATCGAACCACTTTGTCCCAGTGTTTAGTACAATCACAAAACACAAAAGTGGGTGGTGAAGCCAATGATAAATCAAAGTATTCCCACTTCTTCATCAGTGCTTTGCCTGTCTCCCATGTCGGAATCTCCCCGTCGTCCTCCTCCGACTCAACAGCCAGGTCTCGCAGCCGTGTCTCCTCATCGGTGGGGACATTGTCATCCACGGGCTCCACAAAAGGCTGGGCCCACCCGACATAGAGCCTGGCATTTCTTGAAAGGGTAATCTAGGTGGCTGCCACAGCTCGTCTCAGTTCTTAGGTCTCCCGCCTATGCGCAGTTGGAGCATCGCATCATTTGTCACGGTATGTCTTGATCATCCGACATGTCACTCGACTAGTGTAAGCCCGGCTAGTAGTGGTGTCGGGTGCCTTAGTCTTTGTGACGTCTTTGGCACGCCTCTCCATCTGCGGGATATAGTCCAGGGCCTCTTCCTCCACATCCGAGGCCACTCGAGGCATTAATTGACAAACCACAAACCGTACCTGTGCCCTTGATGCAAACGGGCTCTGTTCATGGCGGATATGATCATAGCCCCTACATTTATCTCGAGCCCTTTCATCCAGGGCATACACCGGGCACTCGATCCGAGGTGACATCTGTCATATGCACCCCGGAATCGAGCAGAAACACACTATCTTCGGCGGATCGGCTTCCACATTCATCGTAGTAGGGGCAATGTGCGATGGTAGCCCTGCTCGCCCATGCTGCTCAACGTCTTTGTCGAGCGGGCTCCACACAATGTGCGTACGATATCGCGTAAGGTGGAGTGATGTTCGGCGCCGGAGTATATAGGCGTGTTGTGTCCCGCGCCCCCAATAGCATTCGGGTGGTGAGGCTCAAATGTGACCTTTGCCCCCTTATCTTGGCCAGTTGTATTTGCGTAGTATTGGGTTCCGGTTGGCGTAGAACTCCGAATAAAGTACGGTGCACTCCTTAGGCTCTTCAAAGATGAAGTTCGGCCAGAGCCATGTCAATACATTTGCACAATTAAGGGAATTCTGTGCAAGTGGCTCCCTCACAATGCACTCCTCGGGGAAGTATTTTGTCTCTTTATGATTTAGCGCTACCATTTCTTCCCTTAGTCGATCACCATCGGAGTTCCGTATTAGCGGCGTTGGCCGCGTGGAACGCGGTGCTGCCGGGCTCTTGCTCCCAGAGTCTAATCCTCTTTCTCCGGCGCCCGATGTAGATCGCCCTTTCCTTTGTCTTACTGCTCGACATCGTTCCTGTCCAAATGACGAGCGGTCCTAATGTCGGTCAATTTAAAATTAGCTACGACTAAGGTTGATTTAGGCTCGGCCACCCCACACTTAGTCTTCGGCCATCATTTCGGCCTTATGGCAAGAACATATTTATTTCTAATTTACAAAAACAAGAAAAACTAAAACAACTAAAAACACAAACAATATTGCCTCGTGCATTCAGAAAATTCGACGGTATAACCTCTGTATGCTTACTCGGACTTCGTCTGACTAATCCCAACATTACCATCGATAACATTTTATCCCATAGCACTTATCAAAAATCAACCCAACCTACAGGATTCCCGATTCTATGTGATTCGATAATTTCATGCAATTCCTTGTTTATTCCCCGAGAATTCATCGCTTCTTTAGCATTATATTATTAAGCACAACACAATTTACTCACCCAACATGCACAACCCAACAATTTTGCACATTTCAAACTCAATTCAACTTCTTCCTATTCACATTCCAACCCTAGCTAACAATTTCGCAAAATTCAATCCAACGTGTATTTATCGCGTTCATATAATCACAACGATACTACGAACAGCAATCAACAATAACGTAAATGAATTTAAGCTCAATTTATACTTAGGGCAAGGTTTACTCACCTCTCATGCTCAAAATCAAAAAAATTGACAAATTGAGATGAAGTTCGAGAACATACCTTAAATTCGATGATATGAAGAAAAGTTGAAGAGAAAACCGTGCTTAGGTCGTGCACGTTGAAGGGGAAGGGAAATTTTGGGTGTTAAGTCGCGGAAGGGGGGATGGGAAATGGGGAAGAATTGAGGTAATTTTGATGTTAAAAAGTGGGATTTTGCGCGGGTCGCCCGGTAGCCAGTGTGACCAGCAGTACCTCAACGTGTCACGGAGGGTAAGCAGACTCACCCTCTCATGTGACACGGAGCTATCGCGCAGCGTGCAGATTTCTTAAAAATTCCCGGAGATGACTTCTTGTCGTGTCACGAAAGGAGTAACGCGGAAGCCTCCTCCGTGACACGGAATAACGCCTTGAGCTCTTTGTTTGCCACCTTTTAATTTTTTTATTCTCACCTCAATTTTTCCTTTGCGATCCTTTGTAATTTTGTCCTCAGTTCTTTAAATTCATCTCTGTCTGAAATTGGTTAAAGTTCAAAGGTTTATTACCGATAATAATATATTTTTTATCATTATTATTTTTATATTATTTTTTTTTTCAATTATTTTCCTATAGATTTTACATCCACCACAAATCGTTAAGCACAAGAATTTTAAAATTTTCCCAAGCCTCAATCTTCACATTTTAACGAGGGTGAGGAATACTCCTGAGGCCTTGAGCTAGCTGTAACATCTTTGTTCAACTTTACGCGGTGGGTGTTGACCCTTTTCTCTATGCCTTAAACTTTCCTCTTCCACAGTACTTAGACTTCCCCTCCATACGGCAACCCAACTTTCCACCAAAATCAACAAAGATGAAAAATAAAATAAAATAAAATAAAATCAACTCTAATGCAAGAAATTAAAATGGTACCCATGGTACCCTTGGGTTGCCTCCCAAGCAGCGCCTAATTTTACGTCGCGGCACGACGTATTACGTTTCCATAGCTTTTCCTCCACCTCGAGGATATGAATTTCACCCTAATTTCTTCTCTAATTTCCTCTTATGCTCTCGGGGTAGTGGTAAGAAAATTGTAAGGACCAAGTTAATAGATGTACAGCCTTTGGCGTTTATTTGGCCCTCATGCGTGAAGTCATTTTTGTCTATTAGGCTCGGCAAATTTCAGAGTATATGGGACTTGGTCCTCCTCTTGACCTTTCTCCATAAGCTCGGAAGACGATATTTCTATGTCGTCAACCCGACTCAAGGTAGAAAAATGCACTTGATGAGGTCAAACACCTTAGTTCTGGCCTGTGCAATTGGCCTTCTTACTTGTATACCTCTTCTCGGCATCAACATCCTCTCTCCGGCGGTGTCAAATGGGAACATACTCTATCTCTTCTCCTGAGCAATTTCCTACAAGTATGAGCTCATCACGGGGACACTCAAGAGGTTCTAAATGTTGGGCTTCATCGAAAATTCACATGTCTTCCTCTTTCAATTCTCTTGACTATCGCCTACAACGTCACCGCAATTGATCACAAGCTTCGGCCTCAGTAATCATCTCAAGTGAATTTAAAAACCATCCTTTTTGGAAGCACGCATTCTCCTCTTCACGACTTATCAATGTTGTCATTGCCTCCTTCGTTACTTCGATTGCTCAACGAGTTGTTTCAGCATATCTTCCTTCGGTCTTGGCGTCCCAAGTCCCCGTTTTCCAAGCTTTGCCTATATTCCATCAAAAACAACGAAAGATCATAGTACGGGCTCGGGAAGGGGTATGCATTCGGACAGCCATCCCAATGGACATCTTGACCACCACATATGTTGCACGTATTCTGATCTTTGCCACCGATTAGTGTCCTCAAATTCGAAAAAGGTTCGTCAAAATATGAGTATTCACCATTTAAACCATTTGTGTTCCACGATGTCATGTCAAGAAGGGTATCGAAAAAAATCAAGAAGATTGAAAAGAAAATCAAGACCACGTTATCGGCATTAATATAAAGAAACAACAAACTAACACTTTAAGAAAAAGAAATAAATTTCGCCAATTGCCGATCCCGGCAACGACGCCAAAAACTTGTTCGGTGTCAGTGACTACACGCAAGTGCACATTGAGTCGAACAAGTAGTAAGTGGCTTCTTAAGCCAAAGTATCGATCAGGGTGGACTACAGGGCAAAATCACCTCAAGTGTCAATTCACTTTACTCTAAAAATGCAGACAACGGATGTGAAGAAAAGTTTTTATATTTTGGTATCTAATTTTATACTACGGCTAAAATAACTATACAAGTGAGTCTGAACGATGAATGTGAGCATCTTTGAGGCTACAACGAACATGTAAAAATTAATTATCGATATACATGGTTTATCTTTTCTCCGGTTGCTAGTCGCAACTTATGCAAACTGGATTAAAACTCTCGTATTTAACTTTAACAGAATGTGAACCTTCCACCTACATGTACGTGATAAGAAGAAATTCATGTTCTAGCCATACAAAACCGATTCCATTTTTTTTACTTGACTAATACGACTTTCGGGTATATTTCTATCTGAAGGTAAATCAATTCTCATTTTCCCAAATTGAGAAGAGATCATATCCTATTAATTCACAACTTTCAGGTTTCTTGCCCTCTCTGAGTGAACCCGGATTTTGGATTTACATTAACATTGGCCAGACATTGTCTGAAAGAACAAGAATTAAATAGAACAACCATAGAAGAAAAGATGAAACAACCAAATAATCAACAATTACATTTCAACAATTGTTTCTAACCTCGGCAAGAAGGAAATTAGCCACTCATTGTGGATTAAACATCGTTAAATGAGTGTAAATCATACAAATCATTGAAAGAAAGAAGAAAGGGATAGAGAAAACCCTAAGAATTTTCGTCCTCTCAAGCTGCCCACGTAACCCACGTTCTTGCTCCACCAGAGTCGAATATGTGAAAATAAGCCTAAATTATTGCTATTTATAATAGTAGGAATTTTCCCGGAATAACAAGCAACATGTCACGGGTGCAGCGCGGAGCATTGCCTGTGACCCGGCTCAAACGGAGGCCTTCACGGAAAGTGCCCAAAAATTGACCTTAGGCGGCTGCCCCGGCGTTGGCGGCGTGTCACGGCTGCTGGCGGCGCGATAAGCATGTCCACATCGCGAGTGTTGCCGTGACACGGCCTAAGCTGTGGCCCGTGCTGTGCGTCTTTGCTGTCGGCAACGCATGCCTAGCAACTGGCGTGGCACGGCGACAGACGCGGCACACGCACAGCTGGCACCTTTTTAGCGCGGCCGGCCCTTGCCATAGCCTCTCCTTGCGGGCGCCCGTTGCTTCCCGACTCCAATCCTTTCCTTCACCAACTTCGATTTAGTTCCTAAAAATCATTAAAACCTACAAAATGAGGACTAATCATGTTGGTTAGCACATATAACCACATTTATATAAAATTACATGAAAATGTATAAAATAACTTAGACAACACGATTAATTTAAGTTATAAAGCGTATCACGGGCATGATATTTTTGCCCGTGATCAACTAAAGACATACTTCACTAGCGACTATGGATATGAGCTGGCCAGGATTAAAGCTAGTCTAAATTACTCTAGCTAATAAGAGATAAAATCATTCACCGATCTCGTCCCTTACAATACTCATTTAAAGGACTAAAGTTTATCTCTTATTGCACACAGGCTCAACGGTCGACATATGCACATGCTTTATCATCATAATTCACATCAACCTGAGAACCAATTTAATATTTACTGCGAACATCATACACTAATGGGCATGCTATAGATTCACATTATTACAATGCTATCACAACATCCCCGATTAGACTTCATCTCATCAACATGCGGCATAAGATCATGCATGATTTATAGATTCAAACCCTACTTTATCAATGATGCATGGCTTCATATATTTAGATTTATGAACAACTTGTGCAATCAACTCGTACTTCATAATTTACAACAAACCATGGAAGGCATTCGTTTTCATTTCATAAGGCCCATTTTCATGATTTACTCCGATTTATGAAAACAAATAATAATTAGGAAATTATTATAGATTCACCTCATACCCAATCAATCAATTGAAAACATGCTGATAATACATAATTTACTTTCAATTGTCCAAGCCACAAACTCCACCTCATCCAAGCATGGTGTGTATTGACATTATCGGGTTATTAGGATTAATTCCAAAAATATTTCCACAATTTCCTCCATGCTCATGAACTACTATGATAATCAAGTGAGCAATAAACAAATCCCATTCAATACTCAAGCCAATTTTTTAAGAACATGCTACACTCTTGCATTCCTAACATATAATCCACATTTCAAAGAGACCCATTAGTTTATATCCAATTAAATCTCATAATCATGTTGGTTAGCACATATAACTACATTTATATAAAATTACATGAAAATGTATAAAATAACTTAGATAACACGACTACTTCAAAGTTGTAAGCGTATCACAGGCATGATATTTTTGCCGTGATCAATAGAGAAGACATACTTCACTAGCGACTATGGATGTGAGGCCTGACCGATTAAAGCTAGTCTAAATTACTCTAGCTAATAAGAGACAAAATCATTCACCAGTCTCATCCTTACAATACTCATTTTAAAGGACTAAAAGCTATCTCTTATTGCACACAGGCTCAACGATCGACATACTGTACGCATGCTTTATCATCATAATTCACATCAACCTGGAACCAATTTAATATTTACTCTGAACATCATACACTAATGGGTATGCTATAGATTCCACATTATTCACAATACTATCACAACATCCCAATTTAAACTTCATCTCATCCAACATCTAACCTTAAGATCTTGCATGATTTATAGATTCAAACCTACTTTATCAATGATGCATGGCTTCATATATTTAGATTTATGAACAACTTGTGCAATCAACTCGTACTTCATAATTTACAACAAACCATGGAGAGAGCATTCGTTTTCATTTCATAAGGCCCATTTTCATGATTTACTCCGATTTATGAAAACAAATAATAATTAGGAAATTATTATAGATTCACCTCATACCCAATCAATCAATTGAAAACATGCTGATAATACATAATTTACTTTCCAATTGTAAAGCCCACAAACTCCACCTCATCCAACATAGTTATTATTGACATTATCGGGATATTAGGATTAATTCCAAAATATTTCCACAATTTCATCATGCTCATGAACTACTATGATAATCAAGTGAGCAATAAACAAATCCCATTCAATACTCAAGCCAATTTTGCAAACATACTGCCTCTTTACATTCTACAACATATAATCCACATTTCAAAGAGACCCGTTTAGTTTTATATCCATTAAATCTCATATTCCACGATGAAATGTTAGCATTTTATGAGGAA
The DNA here is from genome assembly GCA_018107945.1 of Datura stramonium. Classification (NCBI taxonomy): domain Eukaryota; kingdom Viridiplantae; phylum Streptophyta; class Magnoliopsida; order Solanales; family Solanaceae; genus Datura; species Datura stramonium. The sequence goes on from JACEIK010007273.1 coordinate 51,237, forward strand.
TATAAAGAAATATACTCATAATACAAAGCCCTAGATCATTCTTTTCTAGATTTGTTGAAATCGGGTCTTTAATAAAAACATTGCAGGGAACAAGGATGGAAGAATATCCTTGTTGAAAAACCGCATACACAGTAGAAGAACCCTGCTCAAAATCTTCTTGAAGCTTGATGAACACCTTGGTGAAGTTCTTGAATCTTGGGAGGAGAGGAGGAAGAAGAGTTTGGAGAGGTACCTTGAGAGGATGAGGGTTTAGACTTGAAAACCCCTTAAAGCGTCTGATTAATACCCAAAACAGCGTCACTTTAAATTTGGAAGCATGAGATTTTCTGCAAACTGCTTACTGAAAATATAAGAGGTTGTCGGATACACGACCCTTACCATGAGTCGTTGGTCTTCACCATGAATCGTGCTAGCAGCCCATTGTTTAAGCGCCGAAATTCCAGGATCTTGGATTCTTTCTGACTTCGATAAGGCGAGTAGGTCCCACGATCCTAGCGAGGTTGTGGGGTGACCCTTTACATCCCCAATTTCTTAAGTCCTCCTCGCTTCCGACCCTAAGCGATGGCTTACATTTTTCCCACAATGAGTCATTCGTCGATCGTGGCATACAACATGATTGAACTCCTGAAACTACGATAGACAACAACGGCTCGTGGTTTCCAACCGCAGTCGTTACAACCTCTCGTCACTTACAACTTTCCCGGCTACGCCAGTTTTAAAGTCTAAACTCCGGGTATACTCTTAGGCACTTTAGGTATTACAATATCTCACGCCCCCCAGGAACATTCGTCCTCAAATATTGGTGAACATGCAGAAAATATAGGGAAAGAATGATATTCAAATATCAATCAATCACGGATAAACACCAGCGAATTATCTGACTTTAGGCCAACCTTATACACCAAATTTGAATATCCACCTCTTACATGCATACCATGGCTCAAGGGAAACGAAGAACACTGAAACCAACATAGAACTAGGCAAAACACCGAAAATTCTTTCCCCTTTTTATACGCACAGGCGATACAGAGACTGATTCTTCATTCGCAAATCTCTTCCTCAATACTAGCTAGGATTCACAATATCATCTAGTTGAGGATAAGGAATTCATGAGAACGAGTTATTCACGACATCTAGGACGAGCACATACATGAGATAGCACAGTTCTCTTTTGAACTTACTAAGCAACTTCTATAGACTTAGTTTGAGCTAACTACTTAGGAAAACATGAATTAACACACATAACTAAATTATAACACGAAAATAAGCATAAAGGACTCATAGAGAAGAGTAGGCTTCATAGTCTAAGAGGTTACCTCACAAGCCTCGGCATCACACATAGGAATAGACACCATCTTAGCTTCCAAGCTGAAACACAGAAATTATCGAACCTTGAAGATATCGACATCTTTGCAACTACTAAGGCTGAAACTTCTTTATACCAGAATTCTCTAGGTCAAGGCTTACACACATACTCACTATCTCCCCTTGGCTTGATCATCATTCTAAGGCTCCCAAGTCTTCCTTAAGTCGAGGCCAATTTACAAACTCCTAGCTTCTCTTCAACCGCTAACCCCTTCACTACAAGCCTCACACAGCATTGTTCACATTACCATCTACAATCTCTCCTTGCAATTACAACGAGGCTTAACATTCCAATACGGGGCTGACATGATATAAGGGGTAATATAAGATCCTGACATACTTGTGGCCACTCACGAAGCGCCTTGCCCTTATCTTGATGTCTTTGCTCTGACATAGGAGTTGTTTTGTGATGCTCTCCACCTGGATTTGAGAATGCTCCCTGCGAAACGGGTGGCCCTGCTCCAGGATTCTTGAAGAGGTGGCCAGAGTCTCTCTCCCTCGCTTAGCATTTGCGCAGTCTCGGTGCTTATGGCCCATCTTGCCGCACCAAAAACAAACATACATTCGACCTGCATACTCCCAAGTGGTGCTTTCCACAGCTCATACATAATGGGTACATAATCTCCTCGCACGAGGCGTCTGGAATCTTTTGGTTGTCGAAGGTGTTGGGGGCATGATTTTTGCGGTAACATGAGCGGTATCCACCACTCGAGCCTCATTTGGGAGGATTTTTAGATCTCTAGTCCTAGCCCTTTTGCCCCTCTCTCTTTCTTTTTCACCCGTTCTGCTTCCATGCTAGAAAGAAATATCCACCAGAATGGGAATCATCACTGTGCAACATGGCGATCTGCATTCCTTGACCAAGAGTCTAACACTCCATTTACAAGCACTGCTCACTCGGGCCCACTAATCGGCTACCATCTACATTTGCATACTTGGATAACCAGTAAATTCCAATGCGTACTCTGGGCAGTCATATCATTCTATTTAATGAACTCTGCCGCCTTTGCCTCCCACTCAACTCCTGAGGCTTCCTGTCAAGAACAACTGTCATAAATTCATCCCAGCCTCTGGGACCCACTCCAACTCCCAGCTGTCCCTCCACTTACAATACCAGATATAAACAACTCCCTTTAACTGGTAGGAGGCTAAGTTTGCGATCTCATTCCCTGTCACCCCCATTATGTGAGTAATCTTCTAAATCTCTTCCAAGAACTCATACGGATCCTCATCACCTTTGACCACAGGAATTCGGTGGGTTCATCCAAAGAAAATCTTTTATGTTTGTCGCTGCTTCATTTCCATTCTGAGGAGCACAGGCCTACCTATTAGTTAATCTGAGCGGTCGGGACATGCTCTAACATGTGAAAGACGCCAGACTGGCCATAAATGTATGATACGTCCATTGGGGTCTCACATTTTGGTGAGTACCTGCGACCATTACCATGTCTCTTTCATGCGCTCGTCGGGGAGACATTATCTGAGCACGTAAAGCACGAGTTAAGGGGGGAGGAACTATTTAGAGCCTCATACTCTACGCATGATAAGAATCATGAAGAAAAGCGGACATTCCTAAAACGTCTACAGTAGCCTCTTCGTCATAAGTGTGGCGCTCTTCACACCCATGAAGAAGAGTCTATGTAACGCGACATTTAGACACCCTAGGACACTCTAAACCTTTGCTTTTCTACCAAGTTTTTCATGACCCGAGTTCACACCTAGCGCATGCAGGACCGAGAACCTAGAAAGGCCCCAAGTCGGCCCATGGCATAGTCATAGCATAACACTTAACAACAAAATAACTAACAACATGAATAAGCGAAAGTTAATAATAGGAGTCTAATAGAAACCATAAGAGAAATTTAGTAACACTTAGATACAATGTTGAAATTGTCTGAACCAAGTCTGGAAGCCTTCTACTAAAGCGGCGAGTTACTAGGACAAGCCCCCGGCTAACTCCCAATATTTAAAACTAAAACATAAGGAAAATGAAACATAAATCACATCCTCGGAAGATGAGGACTCACCACTACCAGCTGAGAGAGGGACATTCATTAACATAAGATCAACCGATGCGCAAAATATAACAAAGAAATATCTGGAGTACGATGCGGTGGCCGATATCAAAGGAGTCCTTGACTATCCAAGGGAGAGTCCATATTGTCTAAGGGATACGTATTGGATAGAGGAAATCCCCTGATGACTGTATAAGGGAAGAATGCTCTGATATAGAGTCCTTCAAGTGACCAAGGAAACATTCTCGATTAAGGAAAAATCCCGACTAACTAAGGCTAGACATACTCCACGGCAACTAGGGATGTAGTACCGGCGGGTAGAAGACATACTCCTTGGCGACTAGGATGTGATTCCCGGCCCGACTAAGGAAGACATCTTGTCATACCCCGGGGAAGGCCTAGAATAGACCCGGGGGTTAAATTTGAAAAGACTAAGAGAAGACTCATGATAAAATAATTTATGATCCATTGATCCATTGATGTTTTTGATAAGCCCAACATGTATTATAGATTAAATTATGAATATACTATGTTATCTATTATGATCTTATGAAATTTAAACTATATGCATGATCTACAAGTATGTATGTATTTTATAAGCATGAATTATGTTTGGCCGACTCACGGGCCTCAAGTCATGGCTAGTTCATGTATGTTCAAGCATGTTTACGATTATCGACAGTTGTCTAGCCCATGAACTCATGTATATATTATTATGAGCACTATATATGTTTTGGGAGTAGTATCAGGCTTACCGAGTAGGTTCGGGGCTCGGGTTAAGTCCCAGATCTCATGAATTACATGCCACCATAGGTAGATATTTGGGACCCATTCATGTTTGTCCACAGCCCAAATGGCCCTTTTCATGTTTGATCACGCCCTTCATGGTTTCCTACCCTTGGCAAAGATGCAGAACACCCTCAGACTAGGGTTACAAGTAGGGCTTCATGTGGCTCCATATGAGGTATATCGAGTTAAGAGAATCTCAGCATTCCTCATGACTTATGCATGTTTATGATTATGTATATTGGCTCAAGTCATTTTTAATGAAGTTTTCTCCTATTATTAATATTATGATGGTATGAATGTTTGAAAACCTTGAGCCTTATGTTATATTACGATAATTATGTTATGACATATTGTCCTACTCTTATGACCATTTTATGAGTTTTTTTACATGTTTTAAATGTCCTCTTTACTTGCCTTATGCACGGTACATTCCACGTCTTGACACCTTACTTTCTATGTTGTATCGTCTCATGATAGGTCCAGTTCTCATGCTCATCCTCACTCGTAGATAGGTCGGACTTTCTCACTGCGTACATGGTGAGTCCTCATGTTTTGAGGGCTACATGTTCACACTCTATGTTATTCCTTCGGTTTGGATGTTGGATTGGTTGAGTTGTCTCATCAATCGGCCTTTCATGTTTAGAGAGCTTATTAGACTAAAAAAAAATTGTATTCAAGTATTGTATAAGTATTGTACTATTTTCCATTATGTTATGTTACTTGACTACATTTTCTATGCTAAGTCTTCCGCTCATGTGATTGTATTAGATGTAAACGAGGTCTTTGAGGGCTCCTTGTCCCATGTCTACGATTCGGGTGTACGTATGGGTCGTGACACACTTACTGCGCGACTAGGGATGCCAGTGCGTGGCTTAAAGCTAGTATAATTACTACAGCTAATCAGATACAAAATCATTCACCACTCTCATCATACAATACTCATTTTAAAGGACTAGAGCTATCTCTTGTGCACGGGCTCAACGATCGACATACTATGCACATGCTTTATCATCATAATTCACATCATCACGAGAACCAATTTAATATTTACTCTGAACATCATACAGTAGCATGCTATAGATTCACATTATGCACAATACTATCACAACATCCCAATTCGACTATCATCTCATCAACATAGCATAAGGTCATGCATGATTTATAGATTCAACCCATACTTTATCAAAGATGCACGGCTTCATATATTTAGATTTATGGTACCAACTTGTACATTCAAATCATACTTCATCATTTACAAAAAACCATGGAGAGAGCATTCATTTTCATTTCATAAGGCAGTTTTCATGATTTACTCGATTTATGAAAAAAACAATAATTAAAGCCATTATTATAGAATCACCTCATACCCGATCAATTCAATGAAAATAGGGTTATAACACATAATTTACTTTTAATTTCCCAACCCCTTAGCTCAACTTATCCCAACATAGTTATTATTGACATTATATCGGGTTATTAAGTTAATCCATAATATTTCCACAATTTCATCATGCTCATGAACTACTACGATAATCAAGTAGGCAATAAAAAATATCATTCGGTACTCGAAGCAAATTTTGAAGAACATGCTACGCTCTTGCATTCGCAACATATAATCCACATTTCAAAGCGACCCATTAATTTATATCCAATTAAATCTCATATTCATAGTATATGTTAGCATTTATGAGGAATATAAAAGAAATATACTCATAACACAATGTCCTAGATCATTCTTTTCTAGATTTGTTGAAATCGGGTCTTTAATGAAAACATTTTGGGACACAAGGATGGAAGCATATCCTTGTTAAAAAACCCGCATACCTGGTAGAAGAACCTGCTCAAAATCTTCCTTGAAGCAGTGAACACCTTGGTGAAGTTCTTGAATCTTGGGAGGAAGAATAGTTTGGAGAGGTACCTTGAGAGGATGAGGTTTAGACTTGAAAACCCCTTAAAAACATCCCAATTAATACCCAAAATGGCGTCACTTTAAATCTGGGAGTATGGGATTTTACCAAACTACCCCTGAGAAAATCTGAAAATTTACCGATCGAGATACCACGACCCTTACCACTAGTCGTTGGTCTTCACACGACTTCGTGATAACCACCCGAATTGTTTAAAGCTGCTAAAAATTCCGGATCTTGGATTCGTTCCACAACTCGGCAGGCGAGTCATCCGCCCACAATGGGTGGATGGGGTGACTCGTTACATCCCTAATTGCTTAGTCCTCCTCGCACCACTACTACAAACGATAGCTCATTGTTTCCCACAATGATTAGAATTACGTGATCGTGGATTAGGCGCACCTAAACTCCTGAAACCATGATAGACAACAACGTATTGGTTTCCAACCATGAAGTCATTACAACATCGTCCTGCAACTTTTTCCCAGCTTTCAAGCAGTTTTAAATTCTAACCTCGGAGTCTACTCTTAGGCACTTCGGGTATTACATATTCCAGAACAAGGAATCCAGATACCTGGAGGAAAGGATTATTGGGAGAGTTTGATACAAGAATTTCCCCACATAGTACGGAGATTACATATCTTGGAGCATGGACTTCATCTTTAATGACTTGGGGAATGTAATTTGCACATGTTGTGGGGTTTTATGTTAAGCTGGGATCCCACTCTTTGCAACTACTCCTTGAAGATGGGGTCAAGTGGTATAATTCGAGGCACATCACATCAATACTATCTTGGATACACCGGATGCAGACCCACATACGCTCCAATAGCACACCATTACTCCCTTTATACTGAGATTTGCCATGTACTCATTGGGCAGCGATCTCTTGCTAGATGGACCCGCCACAAAGACATAGGCTACCGGACCTTGTCTATGCCGGATGAATAGAAGCATGTGTACGGCTCAAGATTTGTCTGTACCTCATCCCAAGGAGTGCACATAATAGTTGTCACGAGAGATAGAGTTTGCTTGGTTTAAGTACTGATGATTAACATGGATATCAATGTTGGTGTTATGATCAATTCGGCCATGAAAAAGGCTCGATTGCACTTGGGACATAGGTATGGCTTTGGGGGGTTAATCACCACATTTTTTGAGGGGCCATGACATTGAGGAGGAAGTGTTGGACTATCAGCCATGAGTTTACCAAGGCATAATAGATGTGACCAAAACAAGGTTCCGGATCTTAGATATGGGCTGTACTCACAATAAATGACAACGTACTCGCGATGACTCTTGTGCTGCTAGAATGTTTAGGTTGCGAGATGTTGCAGCTTCGTATCGGGGGGAGGCTAGTGACTGAGGAAGAGATGTGGTAGGTTGACATTGAGTATCTACTCTAAGTGCCCATGCCATTATCATATGTCGGATTGGGTCAGCATTTATAGAGCCTCTAGACGATGTTGTTTTGAGAGATGAGGACAAACAATGATCGGTTTCGGACATTGAAGTCGAGATGATTAGGAGGATGCTGACTCTGACCTTGGTGAGGAGCCACTTGCACCAGATGAGGAGGATGATGCGGTTTTTGATGGGGAGTCTTCACCCTAACTTTACTTTCTTACATTGTTTTATTACGAGCAGCACATGTAATGCTGTTTAAAATTGGGGTAGTCATTTTGTCAATGTATATGTGCTAAAACTGTGGTATGTAATGAATGGTAAAAAATAAATAGTGTGTCATGTAATTTGTAGCTAGGAATAGGACTTACTTGGCATGTAATAACTAGTAACATTATTTATTTACGCTTATATGCGGTTTTTTATTATTTTCATTTTTGGGTTTTCTCGACTTTTATTTTGGTGCTTTTCCGAGAGAATAGTTCTTTTGAACCGAGTCAATTTTGTAGTCATAGTTAGATACTTTTCCCTATGATAGATAGATGACGACCTTCTTAAGGAAATAAAACCATGACTAGTGAGCTAGAGTACTCCACTTGGTTAAATGATGACTTCATGATACATTCATTCGAACGGTTGCAATGAGAAGAATGGTAGGATCACATGAGACCTTGGTGTTTAACTCTAAATTGCAAATTGAAGGCTTAATTGTGCTTGTCACTCCAATATGGATGTAATAGTAAAGAGGTCTAGGCTCACAAAGTTTGAACCATTGTGCATGAGTGGTGGGCTTGTTATATTTCTTGCTAAGTTGCATCTAGAATTTTCCTTGTGTGTACGAAAAAATTGAAATTGGAATTAAACTTGTTGGATATGATTAAGACACTTCTTTGTGATTCTAAATTGCTTTTCTATATAAGTCAATGTGCCTTACCACACGATATTATCCCTAGTAGACCCGTTTGAGCCTTTAAGCCTATTCTTTGAAACAACACACTAATTAGCCTTATCCTATTTGTTCAAATGGCCTCAATGTTAATTTGAACAAAATAGGCTCTGTAATACTTTATTGAGACAGTAGGTCGAAAATGATCAAAGGAAAGGTAAATAGTAAGGTGGGAAAAGGATTAACATGTGTACTCAAATTGTTGGTCAAGAGCTAAATATTGAAAAAAAAAAGAAATAAAATAAAAGTTGATATTTGTGAGTCTAAGCCATGGGCACACTAAATTATGGATGAGGATAAATAAGTGAGGGGAAAAACAAGCTTAAAGGGGGAGGAATGAAGTGCTACAGAAGTGAAGTGCTAAAAAGGGAAATATATAATTGTCTTAAAGTGCATAGGGATAGAGTCATATGAACCAAATAATCCCTACCAGGTATATGACATTACAACCATGAAAAACCCTTTTGATCCTACAAGTTAATGTCATGCTTGGTGTTGGGCCCCTGAAGTTTACGGGTCATGAAAGTAATATAGTGGCCCTTTTGAAGAGCCGAGATGTCGAACCCACGGGGATTGGACCGAATTGACTAACTATCAAGTTCAAGTGTGATATTAAATTCATAAGTGTTGATTATAGAAGTTTTCGATATAGTTAATTATGTCTAGGGGTGGTCAACGAAATACTCTGAATTAATTCAAGGAGCAACATAGAGTTAAGTCGGATAATCATGTGATACTCGATTTGCGATGGTTTAGAGTATGAAACTATCAATTATCGTCTCACGTAATTAGAATTGCATGTTCATGGTCTCGGAACCTCTAAACCACGACAAACTAGCCTCACTACTACATTTTTGACGAGGATGCTAATTCTAGTTCGTAGGCAATTAATTACGTGGAAGTGGTTGTAGGGTTATGCCATTGATTAGGGTACTTAGTACCTCCGACCATTTAACCAAACGCTTCCCAACTACTTTTCGAGTGGTGGAGTGACAAATCTAAGTCGGTGTCTTTTTATCTTCCCATTTTATCAACCAAAGCAGGTATTGGTATATTTTCTATCCTAACCACAAAATCTTATCAAAAGACAAGAACTTGCTTATTACATTCTTGTGTTCTTCCCTAGGTTTTCTTTCTCAAGCATTTTCCTAAGTTTAACGTGTGTGTTTCCATGGTGATAATCCCTTAAAAACAACCTAATAATTAAGATTGCAAGACAAAACAACAATCCATAACTTAAAACCAAAACAAAATCACAACATCACAATCATATCTTGTGGCTTCAACCCTAGAGGGAGGGTTCTAGCCACTCATGTTCGTATAATTACAAGAAAACATTAATTAAAGTAAAATACTTACAAGAATTGGTAGAAGGAAGATGAAATTGATGAACCCTAGGTGAGTTCTCACTTCTCCCTCACTCCTTGGCGGTTTGAGAAGGAAATAGATAAATTCTGTTTTAGGAGCTAGGGACCTGTTATAGTAAATGAGAATTTTATAAAATTATGCATGCCGTGGAGATGGCTCCGTGTCATGGAGTGTATCGCGGAGCACTGCCTCCGTGACACGGAGGTAACGCGGATGAACACTGGAAATCGCCTTAGGATGACATTAGGTAGGAGCTTGCCGCGATGGCGGCATGTATATTTGCACAGTGCGACGCAATTGCATGCGTGACACGGCAGCGCCCACTTGAGTACTTTGCGTGGCGTGGCGCTGGCGCACCCAGGGTTCCTACCTACTTGCTTCCTTCACTCTGTGCACGGCATTGGCGTGGCACGAGCGCTGGCGCGGCACACGCCACGGCGTGGCACGCTACTGGCGCAGCCAGCAGAGCATGGTTCCATGCCGACCACGTAATTTGCTTCCGCTTCCAGCTCACTTCATCAACTCATGGATTAGTCCCTCCAAATTCATTGTAAACCTACAAGACAAGAACTAATCATGTTGGTTTAGTATATATTCACATTTACATAAAATGACATGAGAATGTATATAAATAAGTAGATAAACAAGACAAAACTAATTTATAAAGCATCACTCGGGCATGCTATTTTGCCCTAGATCACTTGGTTGAATAGTACACTAAAGGAAAACTTATGGTGTGTTAGGTATGCTTGAAATAATCTTTGGAGTGTGAGAGAATTACTTGCTAGAATGTGCTTAATTATGGACATATTGGTCTCATGAGGGTAGGGATATTGCATAAAGCGGGGAACATGATTGTAAGTGTGTCTTTGGTGAAGCTAATGACGTGATGCTATAATATAACCATGTTTGCTGGATTTTATTTGAAAAGTTATTCATTAGGGTGTGTTGATTCTGCTTATGAATATTAGAAGTGAAGATCATTGATATTGGGCATATTCTTATGCCCATTGCCATATTACAACCCATATTTTGCCTTGTTTTGAGTTCATAATCCTATAGAATGTATGAATTCATGTTCTTGTGTGTCTTTTGAGCTAATAGATATTTCAAGATATTTTGAGCAGGAAACCAAGGAAAAAGGATTAAAAATGACTCAAGGTGGAAGAAGAAGAGTTCGTGAAAGTCGGCTGGGGGCTATGGTTGTGGCTCGCCCAACACTTTTGTTTAGAAAAATGCACCAAAGTTTATGCTATTGCTAGCGTGGTGCATAACACTGTGTTTTAGAGGAAAAATGCACCAAAGTTTGTGTTATGGATGACATGGGGCGCCCGGGTTCCTTAGCTTTAGAGATGAGAATTGGACTAACACCTTGGTGAGATGGATGGAATGGAGCCCCAGAAGCATTCCAGACATAGGAAATGTTTCTAATATTCTGGGGCTATGGATGAAGTGGGGCGCTAGAAGGCTCTTCATGTTCAGAAATTTTACTAGTGTTATGGATGCGTGGGGAGCCGAGAGGTGTTAGAAGTGCAAAAATTTGACTAACTCCTTGGTGCATGGAGAGTGGGGCACTCGGGCCATTCTTGAGAAAAATTTGGCTAACTCCTTGAGGCTATGCATGGGGCAGCATGCCAGGCACTCCTAGACAGATTTTTTGCTGATTTTAAACCAAATACTTGAGGGAGAAAGTGTCATTTACATCTCGGTCATTTTTAGCATATCAAACTTCATTTTGTTGGATTCCATAAGGTTGTAAACACATATTTTGGAGGAGAGACAAGTTCTACTTAGGTTTCCTTTTTTATTTATTGTTTTATTTTGAATGATGATTATTTCTATGTTTTTTTGCTCGTCCATGAGTGGCTAAATTCCCCTTCTAGTGTTTTGACCCGCGGTTGATGGTTGACGTTGAAAAGCCGATTAATGATAGTTTTGATTCATTATTAAAGGTTATTTATATTTACTAGTATTTTAATTGCTTATTCACTAGACTGATCACCTTGTGAGTAAATTGTTGACTTTTGGTTGAACTTGAGAAAACGAACCGAAAGGGTTAAAAGTACATGTAAAATTGGAATTCGAAGATCCTTTGGACCATTTGTTGAAGGTTAGGATTCTTTGTTGAGGATAGGGATATACCCTTCAATCCTGTTTAGTTAAAATACAAGTAGACATAACTCTTGTTTCATGTTTCTCCTGTGACCATAGGGATATAGGCGTTAGGGTTTATGAGATAGTTCTTGGATGCTCGGGAGAGTGGCGAGAATAGGATCGTAACTTCCAACTAGCAATCTTAGAAAGAACTAGCTAGCGTAATCACGTATTGATAACTCAACCTGAAAGTGGAAGTGCCAATTTCATAGATTTTCATCATCATTTTGAAGTACAAACAAGATTGCAACAATCTTAGTTCTTTAGTTAATTTTACACAAGTTTTAGTAGTTTTAGCACAAGCCATTCCTATTTATATTTATTTTGTAGAATAGCTAAATAAAGAAGTAACCTTAAACGATTGATCTGACAAGTTTCTAAAGGATTGATAATTGGGACTTCAGCATCTTATATTATTTGACAACCACGTATGCTTGGGCGATATCAAGTTTTGGCGTAGTTTCCAGGGACTTGAAGATTGATTGATCATTTTAGGTTAAGTTTTTATTTTAAATATTTTATTTTACATTTTTGTTTGTTTGTTTGTGAAGTTTACAGGTTGTTGAGTGCTTGAGTGGCTATGCCAAATACGAAATTAAGAACCACTTTTGGCTTCTTTGATCTGGAATTGAGAGAATCTTTTGAAGGTTAACTATGGAGAATAATGAGAAAGCATCGAGGAAAAAAAACCGGGGAGGTTTCCCGATATTAGATTTTATGAGCCAAACTTGGAAGCAGCTTATAAAGCGATCATTAAGTCGGCCATCATTAGGAACTTCAGCGAGTTGAAGGAAGGAGCCATTCGGTTGGTCCAAAATACTTGCCAATATTAGAGACAAGGCGCACGAGAATCCCCACGAGGCATACGATGAAATTCGTGAGTTGAGTGAGAACTTTCACTATTAAAATGTGTAAGATGAGTATGTAAAGCTCACGGTTTTTCCATTCACGTTGATTGGTGAGGTCAAGGAGTGGCTTTAAAATGAGCGTAGGTTCTATCACTACTTGGGAGGTTCTTTCCAACAAGTTCATCAATTGGTTCTTCTCTTAAAGAAGGACGAAAGAGTTGAAAGGGAAGATACGTGGTTTTGTGCGGAGATGATGAAACCTTAGCTCGGGCTTAGGAACAATACAAGAGATACTTGAGAGATTGCCCGCATCACATGCAACCAAAGGAGAATATAGGGCACAACTTTATAGAAGGACTGAAGCCAGTATCAAAATCTTACTTGACACTACCGCACGGGGACAAATTTTATCCAGGCTATGATGAGATAGAAGCTCTTTGAACCATATGTCATTGTGGAATCAAGACTATCAGGACTCATGTAGAAGGATTCACATGAAAGCCAAAGTGCTAGGAAAGCTCAAAGGTAGATAGTGTGGCGGCAATCTAAGCAGATATATGCCAGCTGGTGAATATTATTAGCAAGCTTTTAACCGCACCAACAGGAAATGGGTTTTGCGAGGTCCATCAAGTTCAATCTCTACCACCGTCATGTGAGGTGCGCGGAGAAGGCCGGCTTATTCGGGTTGTCCACTAAAGCCCGAATTTATTTTTGTGGGACAATAAAGATTAGTGGTGAAGGTTTTGCAAGTAATAGCTATAATTAGGGGGAGTGGAAATGCAGCCAATCCCTCATGGGGAGGAGTTAGAATTTCAAAGGGCCTCAAATAATTATCAGGCCTCAAGGATCAACAATGAATATTTCACTTGAAGTGTCAATGAAGCAATGGATGGTGCAGCAAACTAAGCTGGTTAATGTGTTGCAAAAGTCCATCCATGAGATGGAAAGATTGATGGGTAAATTGGCCCTGCGGCGGATGAACAACCACAAGGGGCACTTAGGAGTAAAGGCGTAAGAACCCCAAGGAAAATATGGGAGCGCAATCTCTTTGCTTGATGGTAAGTTGGCTGAGGTTATCTTTAGAGAAAAGAAAACTGATAAAGAGCAGGTTGTGATGTCCAGACAGGAGGTTGGTGATTCAAGCAATTCAAAGTCAAAGTTGGTAGAAACTAGACCACCTCTCCATTTCCTCAAGAGATTTAAGAAGTAGAAGGAGGACTCGGCTTTGCCCATAAATTTCTTAATGTATTGAAGTTGATATGTTAACTTACAACTGGTGGAGCTTTTTAAAAGGAAGTTCCAAAGTATGCCAAGTACGAAGAACATTGTGGCAAATAAGGAGGCTAACGAGTTTGAGAGTACATGGCTCTCATGGAAGAGTGAAGTTCTCTAGTGCAAAACAAAGTGCCTAAGTTGAAAGACCCCGGGGCTTCACCCTTCAGGTGGTGATTGGAAACAAGAAGTTGGTTCAGCATTGTGTGGCTTGGGTTCAAGCACTAATCTGATGCCTGCATCCTTGTTCAAAACAGGCTTAGGTGAACCACGTCCAACCACGGTAACTTGCCGCTTGTCGATAGGTGTCTTGCCTATCCTAGCAGGAATCATAAGAGGATGTATTGATTAAGGTTGGACCTTTCATCTTACCAATGGACTTCATAATCCTGGATTATGAAGCAGATGCAAAAAATTCACCTTGTCCACAGGAAAGTTCTTAGCCACCAGAATCTTTGTTATATAGGTGACGTTGGGTAAGATGTAAGATGTTTGTGGATGGTCAGGAGGTAGTCTTTAATGTGTTTAGAGCGGCAAGGTGGTCACCTCATTAGCAAGAACTTCACCGGTGAAGCCAATGGTTGAGGCCGAGGAGGATGTGTGAGGCGGGCGGTTGGTGGCATGTGCTTCATAGAAAGTTTTACAAGTCTTTAGGATACTAGTCATCTCATTCGAATGAAGGAGTGAGTGACTCACTTGGTGCCGCAATGTTACATCGGGCGCACGGGGAGGCAACCTGTGAATGTTGTTTTCACGACTATAATTAAGGCGCTTAGTAGGAGGCAACCCATCTTTCTAACTTTTTGTTTTTGTAGAGATGAATAGTGCTCACAGAGGAAAAAGAGGCGGAAAAAATGAGGCGAAAAGAAAAATTATGTGGAGAGATACCTTGCATGGGGAACTAGGTGTTATCTTCAAAAAGAAAAAAATTTCTCAGGTTGGTGTTATGGGTAGTGCGTCGCCTGCCAAGCCACATCCACGAAAATTTTTTTCTAAGTGTGTGGCGAGGTAGCTAGCATGTCGCACCGGGTGTTGTGGTCGAAAATTTTTTAATCCAATGGGTCAAAAGTTGACCCAAAGGACCTTAAAATTACCAAGAAGCCCATGTCCCACACCTTTTTTTAAATTTCAATTCATCCCCTCTCACTAAAGTGAAAATAAGAAGAAAATAAATTCTCTTTCTCTCACTCCAATAGGCCATAACTTTCCCTCTCCCTTCCCCATGTGTTGTCTTCTCAAAGAAGTATGGTGAAGCTTGTATCTTCAACTCAAGTAAGTAATTCTCTTCATCTTCAACTCAAGTAAGTAATTCTCTTCATTCTTGGTTATTAAGTGTGAAAAGCATTCCACATACCCTTATTCCCAAGCTAAAGACCCAAAATCACCATTGTTGGTGAAAACCTTGAATTTCATAATATGGGTTTCATGAGCTTTAATTTCTTAAATTCTTCCATGATAATATGTTATCCGTGTTGAGTTGCTTATTTCGGTTGAATATAATGATTTGAAGTTGTGGAGATGAAGAGGGTTCAAGATTTGAATTTTATGATTTTGGTGGGTAGGAAATTGATTGTAGAGAGAGAAAGCACTTGGTTCGTAAAGTCTTGAATATGAAGAATCTTGAGTTATTGAAATTCATGTTAATTCATTATGGATTGCAGTAAATTATTTGTTAGTTGTTGAATGAATTTAATGTAGCTACTTCCATTTATGGGTGTCTTGAATGATGAATTAATGGAGGAAAGATGATAAAATGACCAAAATGAGCCATTCTCAAAAAAATAGAGGAGAAATGTGAAAAAAATTCATGAATTTGGTGTAATGTGAAGTTAGTGAATATTTTGGAGATTGAGATTTGAGATGATAATGGGGAAGTCTTGAGTATCCTATAGGAAAAATTCTTACATGTATGCTAGCGAATTAAATGTGGGGTCACTTTGCACCCGTTACACTTAATTAGCTAGACGTTTGTTTATGAATTAATCTTGTGAAGTTGATTTTTTTTTGCAGGTGTCATGATATCAAATTCTAAAAAAGGAAAGGAGATAGTGGTAGCTGGAAAGGGTTTCAAGCGGCTCCGAAAAGGCACAAAATGGTCGAGTTCATTAGCCAAGGGAGCCCCTGCTAGGAGGTTCATAGAAAGAGCGGTGGAGCCTCATGGACTATCATGGTTCAAAACACAAAAGGAGGTCAAATATGCTCTAGAGAATTGGATTGACAAAGGCGGCCTTGCACTTGAGTTTCCCACCATTGGGGACAAGGTCCGTGAGTTGGGATTAGGCTATATCTTTGCCGAGCCGGAGGAGTGCAACCTCACTTTGGTGAGGGAATTTTATGAATGCTGGGACACTTCTTTTGGGGAGAGCACCAAAGTCAAAATACGGGGTCAGGTGGTTCCTTTCACTTATAAGAGAGTTAATTATTTCCTCGAGACACTTGTGGTAGACCCATCTGAGTACTTTATTCTGCCAGAGAGGACACTATACTGAGACATTCACCATACTCTTTGTGGTGAGCACTCATTACCTATTGCACAAGGGACATAATGGCACTCACTTCACATTTACATTCTCCTACCTGAATAAGGAGGCGAAAGTCTGGTTGAAGTTGGTTTGTGTTGTGTTACTCACTGGGACTCACATGTCAGAAATCACTAGAGAGCGAGTGGTTGGTATACATGATGATGAAAGGAATACCAATTAACTTTGGTGCAGTACTCCGGGACAAAATGAGGAGATCGGGGGGTAATTGTAGGTGGAAGTACTATTATAGTAGTCTCCTGACCCAGTTTTTGAGAGAGGCTGGCATTGAGGAGGAAGAGGCTGACCTGCCACAAATGATGAGATGGCGTCCCTAGAGGATAGATACCCACTCACGAAAAGTGCCATGTTGATGTATAGAGTGGGACCTGCTTTTAAGGAGTCATGGGATGATGATGAGGCCACGATGCTCACCGATGGAGTTGATGACTTTGACAATGATGAGGAGGAGGATGATGCTGCCATAGGAGCCATGCAGATTGATGGCGATGATGATGATGAGGATGACGCTAATCAGGAGTATAATCCTGATAATGATGCATAGCGGCCCAGGAAGATCCTTTTCTCTACCTATTTGATATAATTATGTATGCATTGATGATAGTGCATCGTTTAAGTGTGGGGTAGTGGAAAGATTCCTGTTTTCTCTTTATTTGCTATATTTGTAGTAGGCTGAAGCATAATTTCATTCCCGGTGGTAGTATCTCTATTATTTGTTAGGTCTTCTTTTTTGATACTTAGTATTAATGATAGTTGATGACTTGGATGATGTCTTGTGATGTTGGATAATCTGTTCGTCTCTGGTAGTTGAGTTTGTTTAGTTTATTTTTAGAGTCAAAATTTTCAAAAAAATTTCATTTTGTATGTCATCGTGGAGTAGTAGCCCTTCCCCATGATAGATGGATGATGACCGTCTTAAGAAAAATTAGTCATGTTTTTTTTGGTTTAAGTCAGACATAAGTCACTTGTGTGCTCTTTGACATTCCATTTAGACGCTAAGCATGAGGCAATGAAGTGGTCATCTTAAGTGAGAATTCCATGAGAGACACACAAAGTTCTTTAATTCTACTAAGTACACTTGTAGGGCTTAATAATGAAAAATGTCATTCAATATGATTGTATGAATGTGTAGCTATAGGAAATCGACTAGAGTCTTAATGCCATGTGAGGTGAGATTAATTATTTTTTTTGTACATGTTGTAGCATCTAAAACTTTCCTTAGTGTATGTTGGATGGCTAGTTGTGTAAAGAATTAGGAAATGATTAAGGCGTTTCTTTGAAAAAGCCATGTTTTTCCATGTTTGTTTTACCTTCCTGAACATTTTTCCTAGTTAACCCCCTTTAGGTTTATGCCCTATTCTTTTCTTAGCCACAATAGTAGATTATTCCCTTTTTGTTGTGAGACCTCTAGAATTATTTATCCAAAGTAGTCTTAGGCACTTTGATACTTGAAAGTGAAGGTCCACCAATGTATGAACGATAGGGAAAGGAAAGAAAGAAAATTGTGTGAAAAGTAAGAAGAGAAAATAGGAAGAAGGGGTGCCCATAAAAATATGTTGTTTGCTTGCTGCTAGGAAAATGAAAGAAAGAGTTTTAAGAGTGAAATTCTTATTGATTCTATAAGCAAAGACTAGCAGGAAAGTAGTGAAAAAGGGCATGTAAAGAAAAGAAAAAGGCTGAGTAAAGTGAAGGGCGAACAACAAGTTGACTTGAAAGATAGAATAAATGTGTTAAAAGTTCTTAGGATTGGTAGTCACTATAAAATAAAAATCATTCCTACCCATTCCTTAGTCGATATTACAACCAAGAAAAGTCCTTATGATCTTAATCTCTTGAAATAGCAAGTAGTCTAAGTGTACATGAGGGACAAGCTTACGGTATGTTTCATATGTATGATACATTATTTCTGAGTGTGTGTTATACCCCGGAAGCCCAAAGATCGGACCCGGGAATTGAAATGGGGGAAATGTAAAAGTGACACTGCAGACTTAGGACTAGTCGTGGGATGACTTGTGAGGACAGCCCACGAGTCGTCAGGTGACTCGTGGGGAAGGCCAGTAAGGAGTTGGGATGTTTGGAGAAGAGGAGTCCCCACGGGCGTGGGAACGACTCGTGGTCAGACACCACAAGTCGTTAGGTCAATCGTGGGGTAGGGAGAAGGAAAAGAGAAGGAAGGAGAGCAGTGTACTTCACGACTGCTGAACACGAGTCGTGTTGTTAGTCGTTATGAGCCTAGAAGGCAAGGCCAGGCAGTGCACTTGACGAGCAAGGGAATGAGTTATTTGCCCCAATGACAAGTCATCAGGTTGTCTGTTAGGACCACCTGGCAGTAATTTCCTGCGAAATTAGTAAGGGCATTTTCATAATTCTTAATTTCCTAAGGCCGAAATTATGACATTTTGGGGTATGAATAATGACCTTTTATGGGGTTAAGTTCAGATTACTCATTCTTCTCACCCATGCATGCAAGTTAGAACAATTTTAGAGAGATCAAGTTATTCTTCAAGCTTCTTCCTATCAATTCATCTTAGGGAATTCATGAATTTTAGAATCTAATATCACCCATGTATGTAAGGTTACGAATGGGTACTTTCATTAACACCCATACCCAATCTACGAATTTATGAAATATCTATCGGAAATCTATTGGGGTTTTGAAATCGAATTTTTATGAAAACCGAATGAATTGCTAATGGGTTTTTATGATTTATGATATATATCATATTTTATGGGTTTAGCTCAAATTCTACCATTAATTTCGATTATAAATTCATTGATTTTGATTTCTACCAAATCAAGCCTAATTATGCATGATTTATGATAAATCAATTTATGATTTACTCTCTAGTTGTTGATATTTACAAATCCATCATGATCTATGATTTGAAATATGAATTTATTCAATTACCCATCATGATTTGAGGATTTACAAGTTATATGTATGATCTAAAAGTATGCATGGATCCTATGATTTATGAATTTATGTTTGGCCGACTCACGGGCCTTGATTCATGGCTAGTTCACGTATTTGCAAGCATGTTTATTATCATGAATTAATTAGCCCATGAAATCATGCATGATATACTATGAGCACTATATATGTTATGGGAGTTGTATCGAACATCGAGTAGGTTCGGGGCCTAGGTTCTGCCCTAGATCTCACAAACTAGGTGCCACCATAGGTATGTTGGGACCTCCTTTGATACTGGCCCTAGCCCAAATGGCCCTCTTCATGGTGATTTCACACTTTCATGGTTCTACCCTTGGTAAGGTACGAACGGCCTCCCGACTAGGTTTACAAGTAGGGCTCCATGTATGCTCATATGGGGTATGTCGGTTAAGAGAAGTCTCCCGGTGTTCCTCATAATTTATGCATGATTATGTTTATGTATTGGCTCAAGTCACGTTTAATAAAGCTTTTCTCTTATGATTATGGTTACGATCATATTTTTAATATTTTGAAAACCTTGAGCCTTATGTTATATTATGATACTTATGTCTTGAGCATGTTGTCCTACTCTTATGATGTTTTATAAGTTTTTATATATTTTAAATGTCTATTTTACTTACCTTGCATACTCGGTATATTCCATGTACTGACCTCATACTTCCTATGTTGTATCATTTCATGATACAAGACCCGGCTCTCAGGCTCATCCTCATTGTTAGACCATCTCAGAGTTCACTTTCAGCTTTGTTGGTGAGTCCTCATGTTTCAAAGGCTGTTTGACTAGAATTTTATGTTATTTTATCTTTCAGTATTTTCCCGGGTTAGTTGGGGGTGTTGTTCCATCACCCATCTTATGTAGTAGAGCCTTTTAGACAATATGTAGTACTCAGCTTATGTATACGTCTAGTGTCTCCACATGTTATGATATGTTATATTTATGTTTCTGCTATGCCTTATGTTTAGTCTTCCGCTTAAAGTGAGTGAAGTTAGATTTATGCTTATGCCATGGGTCACTTGGGACCTCTCAGGGTTTCTTGTCCCATGTTTATGATCCGGGTCTACTCTCGGGTCGTGACAAACTTGGCATCAGAGCCATAGGTTTTGAAGTGTCCTAGGGTGTATAAAAGTCGCGTTAAGTAGAGTCTTTTTTATGGGTTTGAAGCGCGCCACACTTATGACAAAGAGGCTACGAGACGTTTAGGAAATGTTTCCTTCTTTCATGATCTATGTTGTGCAATGAAAAGTCCTTCTATTCTTCTAATTCGTGCTAACCGCGATTGCAGAATCATGGCTCCCAGAAACGGAAGAAGAAATGGGAACGGTGAAGGCCATGGAGATGGCAGTGATCATGGGCAGCAGCAGGCCCCACCTATTCAGGATCCCCAGGCACTAGAGCCAATTGCCCAAGCTGAGTTACAGGCGGCTATCCAGATGTTGGTGCAAGCCTTCATCGCTCAGGTCAACCAGCAGGCTGTTGCACATATCCCACAGAATGGCACGACAGCAGTGGCTCAGATTAGAGACTTCTTGAGGATGAACCCTCTGGAGTTCCTTGGGTCTAGGGTGGATGAGGACCTGCATGATTTCATCGAGGAGATTCTTAAGATCACCCAAGTTATGGGGGTGACCAATGGAGATTGTGTTGAATTGGACTCCTATAAGCTAAAAGGGGTGGCTCACATATGGTTCAAATAGTGGAGAGATGCTAGGGCAGTGAGTGCAGGACCTATCGGTTGGGAAGAGTTCCACACCGCGTTCTTGGATCGATTCTTCCCTTGGGAGATGAGGGAGCAAAAGGATGACGAGTTCGTTAACTTGAAGCAGGGTGACATGTCTGTTCAGCAGTACGCATTGGAGTTCACCCATTTATCCAAGTATGTGCCGGAGTTGGTGGCGGACCAGAGGGCTTGGGTGAGTCATTTTGTACATGGAGTGGCGAACATCTAGATAAGAACTGCAGGATTGCCATGTTGCATCGAGACATAGACTTTCCCTGTATTTTGTTGCATGCTCAGCAGATGGATTCGGTTTATCAGAGGCAGAGAGAGGCCAAGAGGGAAAGGACTGACAGTTATGGGACTTCTCAGGTCAGGTCAGGGAGTGGATATCGTCAGCAATCCCAGCACAGGTCTATCATTCCAGCCCCATCATCGGCTAGCACACCATCTAGATTCAGAGGGGATCGTAGGAGCAGGGCTTCAAATTCGAGAGGCTAGGGTAGCATGCAGGTGGAGTGCACTTTCCCAGTTTGTGCGGGGTGCAGTAAGAATCACCCTGGGAGGTTCCTAGTTGGCTCAGATGCTTGTTTCGGGTGTGGCAAACCCAGACACAAACTCAGGGATTTCCTTTCAAATAGATCAGGGGCCGGTGGAGCCTGTATGCTAAAAAAACCAGTTTTGCCGCTCCAGTAGCACGTCCCCCTCAGCAGGGTGCCTCGACTAGTTCAGCCGGCGGTCAGCGTCAAAATCAGTTTTATTCTTTAGCACCCTGTCAGGAGTAGGAGGTCTCCCCAGATGTGGTCATTGGTATGTTGTGTGTTTTTCTTATTGATGTTTATGATTTGCTAGATCCGGGAGTTACCTTGTCTTTTGTGACCCCTTACATTGCTAGTAGCTTTGGAGTTAGTCCCGAGACTCTGTCAGAACCATTTCCGGTATCTACTCCTGTCGGTGATTCGGTTGTAGCTAGGAGGGTGTATAGAGGATGCCCGGTCACTATATTGCATAAAGTCACCTCCGCAGACCTAGTAGAGTTAGCCATGAATGACTTTGATATTATTCTTCGCATGGATTCATTGTATGCGTGTTATGCTTCTGTAAATTATAGGACCCGTGTAGTGGAATTCCATTTTTCGGGCGAATCAGTTTTGGAGTGGAAAGGTAGTTTTGATTGTACCAGCAGGTCGATTTATTTCATATCTTATGGCCCAAAAGATGATTTGTAGGGGTTGCATGTACCATCTGGTTAGGGTTAAGGATGTTGAGTCCGAGACCCCGACTATCTAATCAGTTCCGGTGGTGCGTGAGTATCCAAAGGTCTTTCCCAATCATTTTCCAGGTGTTCCTCCCGAGCGGGAGATCGATTTTGGTATTGACCTTCTACCCGATACGTAGCCTATATCTATCCTTCCTTATAATATGGCTCCATCCGAGCTAAAAGAGTTGAAGGATCAGTGAAAGGACCTATTAGATAAAGGCTTTATCAGATCGAGCAAGTCTCCATGGGGTGCACCAGTTTTATTTGTCCGAAAGAATGATGGTTCGCTTCAGATGTGCATCGACTATCGGCAATTGAACAAGGTCACCATTAAGAACCAGTATCCTTTGCCCAGGATTGATGATTTATTTGACCAGCTTTAGGGTGCCAAGTGTTTCTCCAAGATTGATCTCAGGTCTGGGTATCATCAGGTCCGAGTTCGGGAGAGTGATATCCCGAAGATAGCCTTTAGGATGCGGTATGGCCATTATGAGTTTGTAGTTATGTCTTTTGGACTGACCAATGCTCCTGCGGCTTTTATGGACCTAATGAATAGGGTGTTTAAGCAATATCTTGACATGTTCGTGATTATGTTCATTGGCGACATCCTTATATACTCTCGGAGCGAGGAGGAGCATGCTGCTCATTTGAGAGTAGTGCTTCAGACCCTCAAGGATCGACAGTTGTATGCAAATTTCAGCAAGTGCGAGTTTTTGTTAAACTCAGTAGCATTTTTGGGCCATGTAGTATCAGGCGAGGGAATAAAGGTAGATTCTCAGAAAATCAAAGCGGTGAAGAATTGGCCTAGACCGGTGAATCCTTCCGATATTCGGAGTTTCTTGGGTTTAGCAGACAACTATCGGAGATTTCTTGAAGGTTTCTCATCTATTGCAGCACCTTTGACAAAGTTGGCTCAGAAAAAGATGAAGTTCCAATGGTCGGAGGCTTGTGAGAAGATCTTCCAAGAATTGAAGACTCCACTCACTATCGTACCGGTGTTGACCCTACCCGAGGGTACAGATGGTTTTGTGGTGTATTGTGATTTTTTTAGAATCGGACTCAGGTGTGTATTGATGTAGCGAGGGAAAGTGATAGCATACGCTTCGAGGCAATTGAAGGTCCATGAGAAGAATTACCCAACCCATGAACTAAAGTTGGCAGCGGTGGTTATCGCATTGATGATATGGCGACATTATTTATATGGGGTTCATGTGAATGTATTTACGGACCACAAGAGCTTTCAATATGTGTTAATGTAGAAGGACCTCAATCTACGACAGAGAAGGTTTTTAGAGCTACTTAAGGACTACTATATGAATGTCCTTTACCATTCAGGTAAGGCTAATGGGGTAGCGGACGCACTTAGCAGGCTCTCTATGGAGAGTATGTCCCATGTGGATGAGGGAAAGAAGGAGCTAGTGAAAGATGTCCATTGACTTACATGGTTGGGGGTTAGGTTGGTCGACTCTACCTATGGCAGTGTTGTTGTCCAGAATGGGTCAGAATCGTCCTTGGTGATAGATATGAAAGCTAGACAAGATGAGGACCTGATTTTGGAAAAGCTGAAAGAAGCCGTTCAAAGCCAGAAGGTGGAGGTCTTCTCCTAAGGGGGAGATGATATGCTGCGGTACTAGGGTCTTCTATGTGTTCCAGATGTTGATAATTTAAGGAGACGGATATTGCATGAGGCCCATGGATCCAGGTATTTTATCCATCCAAGTGCCACCAAGATGTATCATGATTTACGAGAAATCTATTGGTGGGATGGCATGAAGAAGGATATTGCAGAATTTGTAGCCGGTGCCCGAACTGTTAGCAAGTAAAGGTTGAGCATGAAAGCTCGGGAGGCGTACTTCAGGATATTTGCATTCCCACTTGGAAGTGGGAAGATATTAATATGGATTTCATCACAGGCGTACCTCGTACTCATCGACACTATGATTCTATTTGGGTGGTGGTAGACAGGTTGACCAAGATTGCATACTTTCTACCGGTCAAAACCACAAATTCAGCGGATGATTATGCCAAACTATATTTTCAGGAGTTGTTTCTATTACATGGAGTGCCCTTGTCCATTATTTCAGACCGAGATACTCAATTTAGCTCTCAGTTTTGGCGGCCTTTTTAAAAAGGCTTGGGACTCAGGTTAAACTCAGCACAACATTTCATCTGCAAACGGATGGTCAGGCGGAGCAAACAAACTCTTGAATACATGTTGACAGCTTGTGTGATGGACTTTAAAGATAGTTGGGATGATCACTTTCCCTTGATCGATTTTTCTTACAATAACAGCTATCACTCTAGCATCCAGATGGCACCGTTCAAGGCTCTTTATGGGCGGAGATGTAGATCGCCCATCGGATGGTTTGATGTTGGTGAGGCAGCTATGATAGGGCCAGATTCAGTTCATGAGTCTATGGTGAAGGTTTAGTTGATAAGGAACAGGCTAAAAACCGCTCAGAGTTGTCAAAAGTAATATGCGGATGTGAGGAGGAGAGAATTGGAGTTTGAGGTGGACGATTGGGTATTTCTGAAGGTATCTCCCGTGAAGGGAGTCATGCGGTTTGGGAAGAAAGGAAAACTCAGTCCCCGCTATGTTGATCCCTACCAGATCATGAGAAGAGTTGGTAAGGTAGCGTATGAGTTGGACTTTCCCTTAGATTTATCTTATGTGCATCCTGTGTTTCATGTATCGCATTTGAAGAAATGTTTGGTAGATCCAGCTCTAGTAGTCCCGGTGGATAGTGTTGGTGTAAAGGATAGCCTTAGCTATGAGGAAGTTCCAGTTAAAATATTGGATCGTCAGATTCGGATGATGAGGAAAAATGAAGTAGCTTCAGTTAAAGTATTATGGAGGAATCAGCATGTTGAAGGAGCTATGAGGGAAGACAAAGCAGATATGATGGCTAAATACCCACACTTATTCCCTATCAGCTCAGTTCTAACTTGAGGTATCAATTTTGACCTAAAACTCTATTTGGTTTCATGTTCAGTTCATGCACGCGAGTTTCTTTTATGTATATGGGTGTGTATGTGATTTGCGAATTCAGTCTAGCTGTATATTTTGAATCGGAAGTAGTCATTCCATCAGTTTTCGTTTTAAATGATCAGTATTTGAATATGATAATTGCATGTTTCTATTTTCTACTTGTCTTCAACATTCAAGGATGAATGTTCCCAAGGGGGAGATATTGTTATACCCTAGAAGCCCAAAGATCAGACCTGGGAGTTGAAACGGGAGAAATGTAAAAGTGATGCTGCAGACTCAAGACGAGTCGTGGGACGACTCGTGAGGACAGCCCACGAGTCATCAGGTGACTCATGGGGAAGGCTAATTAGGAGTTGGGATGTTTGGAGAAGAGACGTCTCCATGGGCGTGGGAATGACTCCTGGTCAGACACTACGAGTCATTAGGTCAGCCGTGGGGTGGGGAGAAGGAAAAGAGAAGGAAGGAGAGTAGTGTACTTCACGACTGGTGACTACAAGTCGTGGTCACCCTAACGAGTCATGGTGTTAGTTGTTATGAGCCCAGAAGGCAAGGCCAGGTAGTGCACCTAACGAGCGAGGGAACGAGTCATTTGCCCTAGTGACGAGTCATCAGGTCATCCGTTAGAACCACCTGGCAGTAACTTCCTGCGAAATTAGTAAGAGCCTTTTCGTAATTCCTAAGATCCTAAGGCCTAAATTATGATGTTTTGGGGGTGAATAATGACCTTTTATGGGGTTAAGTTCAGATTACTCATTCTTCTCACCCATGCATGTAAGTTAGAACAATGTTAGAGAGATCAAGTTATTCTTCAAGCTTCTCCCTATCAATTCATCTTTGGGCATTCAAGAACTTTAGAATCTAATCTCACCCTGGTACGTAAGGTTACGAATGGGTTCTTTCGTTCACACCCATGCCCAATCTCTACAAATTTGTGAAAAATCTATCGAAAATCTATTGGGGTTTTGAAATCGAATTTTTATGAAAATTGAATGAATTACTAATGGATTTTTATGATTTATGATATATATCATATTTTATGGTTTTAGCTCAAATTTTACCATTAATTTCGATAATAAATTCATTGATTTCAATTTCTACCGAATCAAGCCTAATTATACATGATTTATGATGAATCGATTTATGATCTACTCTCTAGTTATTGATATTTGCAAACCCATCATGATCTATGA